>CAEFZY010025298.1:0-10849 GCA_903066815.1 Brachyrhaphis roseni | reverse complement strand
TCTTCTCTGCTTTTTGCCCTTTGCCCTGACTCATCATGCTGACTGTCAGGTTTCGCTGAACCTTTTTCCACTTTTTCTTCATCATTATGGGAAGCCTCAACATCAGCCAATTCACTTCTTTCAAAGAGATCCTGTATCTTGTCGTCTTGTGCCACCTCTCCGTCTACAGGGAAGTGGGTTTCACCTGATTCATCTGATTTATCCCCCTGTGTTCTGGCTTCATCCTCTGTGGGCTTTCCATCCTCCCCAACCTCACAGACTCTCTCTTCTTGAGTGTTGTCACCATGGTCCGATACCTTGTCCTCCTCTTCTTCTGCTTCTGTAAACACTTTTTGTTCCTCTACGACTTCATTGGTAACATTTTCTTCACAATTCGTCTCTTTTACCAGAGTCTTCAGATGTTCTGAAAACAAAAAAAGCTACTTAGGACATTCAATAAAATGCAATCTAATTGAGTTTATTTAAAAAGACTTGCAAAAATATTCATACCTCCAGTTTTGCATTTTGGAATTTTAATCCCACAGACTTTAATGTACTGTATTTGTATTTTATGTGATAGACATTTTTCAACACGCCAATCAGCAAACAAAAGGAGAAGCTGATTTTCTGTTCATGTTCTGTGCTGTTAGTCTTGAAGTCTGCCTGTAGTTTTAGCAGCGGCAGGGGAGGAATTGAACAAAGTCATTCAATCTGAGTTGGTTAAGCTTCCAAATATTGTATTAACATCAACAGCCGCCTCGTTCAGATCGGCACTTCTCTCTTTGCAGTGAAGGATGGTTGTTTACAGTGCAGGCAATTTCCAGATTTTGAAAATCACATTTTCTTTTTCTTTCACTTCTCAGGTATGCCCGACCTGGTATTGGTTTACATAAATCCCAAATAAAATACAATAAAGTTTGTGGTTGACAGACATGAAAAAGATCAATGGTTGTGATTACCTTTGAAATGTGTAACACTGAATTATATCAATTGTCATTTTCAGATACTTTTCAAAACAAGTTGATCCAATTCACATCCAGTTAAATTTAATCCAAATAGGTACAAAATTCAGTTCAAATCAATCCCATTTTCAATTGCAGAAACAAATCAAACTTTTTCTCAAGACAGTTTATTAAAAGAGTTAAAAGTTTGGTACCTTTGTTTTCTTTGTCTGGGGCTTTATCCACAGATACCTCCTCTTCCTCGGTACTAGTGTCGCTCAATTCAGGCTCAGAGCTACTCTGAGACTCTTTCAGGATGGCTTCTGCCAGCTTCTCCTGCACAGATTTGGCTTAGGAAGGGCAAGGAGACAAGGTGCATGTGACTAATCAGAATATATTAATGCTTGAGCACATACAGAGAAAGACAGAGTAGAACTCAAGAAAAGGACACCCAACTACGAAAACAATTATTTAATCACTCTTTGCAAACACAAGAAACCTGCACAGCATGCAAAAAATGTTGGAACTTGCACATGCAGACACAAATCCACAAGTAAATCAAAACACAACACATTCTGTTTTTAAATTTTAAGGCAACTTGAAATTATGCCAAAAAGAAAGTCTCTTAAGTTTGTCTTACGGTGTTCAAAAGACTTGCCATACAAGAACAGTGTAGACAACTTTATTTACTTATACATCCTATTTTTGCAGAATGCATGTGTGAAATATTTACTGAGAGTAAAAAGCTGCTTGATTTGTTTAGGTACGCACCGCATGAATATAAAGCAGCTCTTCACAGCTGCATATTTTAAGCATACTGAAAGATTATGCCTCATGCAAATGTATGCATTTTTCCTCTAAGTGACTGCTTCCTTCCTCCTTTCTGATTGCAATTTCACCTCTTATAAGAGCTCTTCTTTTTGTTTCCTGAGCTTTGAGCAATGTTTTTTTATGTACTCAATAGATGATGTTCCCTAAGTACTGCTGATTTAAGAAAATAAACAAAATATAACAGTTTTTAATCTCAAACACTAACAAGAATGATGCTATAACAATAAAAAAACAGCACACAAGATGAAGCTAATCTTTTTATTTAGTTCAAATATATTCAGTTCCATCTTGTTCGTTGCACTCACCCCTCTCTAGTTCATCCTCAGTTTTGATCTCATATTCAGAATCCTCTACATATTTGTCTTCTGGGGGGTCACAGCTCAGTTCACTATCATTGCCCAGGAGGACGTTGGTGCCAGCAATTTCAATCCCTGTGCCGTCCATGGCGCTGTCCAGTAACACTAAGTTATTGACCGAAGCGGACTTGACTATGCCGGGAGTGGTTTCTTCGTTTATCCATTTGACTTTTTTATTTACAGGAGAAGCAGCATTTGCTTGGTTGACGTCTTTAGTATTATCTTCTTTCTCCTCATCTTCTGAGGGTATTGTGGTTTCAACACTGGACTCCTCCTTACATCTACCTGACATGATGGAGTCTGAATGAGACCTGTTCTCTTCTGAGCAAAGAAAAAAAAAGATGGAGTGTTTTAATTTCTCTGCTTCAAACCCCAAATGTAAACACGAATACCAAAATGTGGTGATGATTTTCTCTCAACACATGAAAACAGCCAATAAAAGTGCTTCCTAATTTAATATGAAAGCAGTGCCCTATACATGTAATACCTCTTATTTTTTTCTGTATTTTTTTACTTAAAGGTAATTCTATGGGATTTATTTGGGTTTTATGTGGTAGACCAACACAAATTATTTCTTTTGCAAATAAAAATCCACAAATACATTTAATCTCAGCATCTAGTTGATCGCCCTCAGATGTTTGTTAGAGAACATTACTGAACATCATCAAAAGGAGAGATTCTGAGTTGTCTTGTAGGATTCTTCTTTGTGGAAAATGTTGATAACCATGAATCATTTTACATTCACACCAAGACTATAGACTTTTAGCTGGTTTATCAAGTAAAATATTGAGTTTGTTTTGGTGCTGAAAATGTGACAACGTTAAAGGATCATCTGGCTTTATAATGCCAAACGAGGAGGTTCCCCTACCGCCACAGTTCTCCTCTTCCTCAACCTCACAGGCCTCTGTCTCCTCGCCCTGGGATTTCATTTCTCTTGGTGTTGTTTCTTCCATAGGACTTTCATTATCTGCTTCGAAGTCTTCTTCATAATCTGAGGATGAGAAAAATAAATCACATGCATCTTTCAATCAGGAGCCAGCCATTGTTTAGTTTTTACTCAATTGTTTTAGGTATTATACCATTCATGATGTTGCTCTCCACAGATGCTGGCTGTTCCATGACTGCTGTGTCCATTTCAGGTGATTGATAGCTCTCGTACTCCTGTTTTGAGACAGCTCCTTCCTCAGTTGTGTCTGCCTCCATCTCATTTTCGTCTTGAAGGCTAGTGGCTGACTGTTTTCTGATTGTTGTGTTCATTTCAGGTGTTTGAGTGCTCTCACACTCCTGGTCTGATGCACCTTCGTCCTCACTTGCATTTGATTCCTTCCCAGGCTTATCTTTAAGGCTAGAGTCTGATTGTTTTCGTGACAACTTTGGAGGAGGAATGGGCTGTCTGTCCGTGCTCATTGCTACGATGCACCTAAAAAACAATCCCCCAAAAAACAAAGACATTTGGTAGCAGTTAAATACTGACCTGTGTCCTGCTTGCACCTTCCCTTTAGCCCCTTGCTATCCATGATAAGCTCTAGTGCCCACGATCATCTACTCTATAAGATGTAGTGGGAATTACTGACATGGGAATCTTTGATATAACGATCTCTTTCTTTTTTCAGCTGTACTGCACATGTCAAATCTAAAACTCTCACTTGTAACAAGGAGACGCTCCCTCCATGCTAGAGAAGCCAAAGAGTCCATGCCTTCCTCCGATTCGGGAGCCTTTACTGTGTTTATATTCACAGCAGGAGCTTAGCCGCTCCACTAGCAACCCGTTCTGATAGAAGGTCAAGCTGAAGGGAAAACCTCTGTGGCGCCTTGAAAGGAACTGGAAAACATCTAAGGGGAGAAAGATCGAAGAAAAAAGAAGAGAATCATAAAGTAGGGGTGATATATTAGTATATTTTGTCTCTCTCTGAAAACACTAACCTCCCTCGCAGAGATTTCCCTTGTACACACACAAGTTTTCTCCTCCACAGTGCTGCTGAAGCACTTTGATTTCATCCCTTATAATGGATGGGTGGTCAGAGAGATGAACCAGTTTGCCAAAGTACACCATGGTCACACGCACTCGGGTCTGGTGAACTGAGGCCTTGAGTCCAGGGGGTTCCTGAAGAGACTAAAAGATGGTCGACTGATGTCATTTTATCAAAATGGATGGATGGGCACAACTTTATGACAATAAGGCAAGAAATAATGTGTAGAAATACCAAACATTAAGTAAAGTTTATTTTCTCTTTTCATTCTTATCCTGACCTCGATGACACTTTGATCAATTCACCAAACCATGTCGGAGCCATGCATTCCTGAACCACAAACCATAAACTAATGGTCAAGAAATCAATGGCCATACGTAACAAGTAAAACAATATTTGACGACATAGGCTGGTATGAAATGCATATTGTTGATTGGATGGACTAGTGATTTATTAAGTTAACTCAGCAGAAAGCACTGACCTCAACTCCACTGGAAGAAGTGCAGGGGCGCAGTCTGCGGCTTCTGATGGTGCTGCTGGGGGTGACTTTTGGGGGTATCACTGGGGGCGCTGGTATTATAAAGTTCTTGGTGACTGGGAGACAGAAGCGGTCGAGATCAGGGTAGTTGTCTTTTGGGGTAAAACGTCTGCGGGACTTGAAGCTCGTCTGAGTAAGAAGTCGTGGAAGTCTCAGTAGGTGCTAATAACAACTGGCTGGTTTCAATGCAGATTAGACACTCACAAGGCAGTTGAACGGCTGGCTCTCCAGAAAGGACGAACTTTGTCTGTAAGGCGAGATGTTTCTGGGTAAAGCTGTGTGGCTTCTCCTGTGGATGGGCTTTAGGCGCCCCGGCCTCTGCATCTTTCCAGGAGCCGTGTTTGGTCGAGTCAAGCTCGGCTAATTCAGCCACAGAGTTTGCATCAGAGTTATTGCACAGTCACTGAATACTTGAACTACCAAATACATTCTATTTTCTTTACTGTGCCTTACAAAAGCATTCATACCCATTGAATTTGTTTTGGCATTTCATCACGGTACAGCCAAAATATTCAAAGCATTTTAGAGGAGTTATTTTTGTGACAAACCAACACAAAATTGAGAATAATTGGGAGCCTAATGAGACAAAGTTTTCATTTTTTTTAAATAGAAATATTTTCCTATGCATTAGTGCTGTGCTATAGGTGTCAGCTGGTTTCTTCTCTGATTAATGCTTTCTTCATGGTCTTATCAGTTTATGTGGAGGGCCATATCTTAATAGCTTTGCAGTGGTGCCATACTTAGTTTTTTCATATTGGATCATATTGGATCCTCTATGAGATGTTTAAAGTTGTTGTTATTTATTTATTTCAAAGGGAACTATGTTCCCATACAAAATATCACAGAGCGGGCCATAATGGCTAGTTTTCATCTGCAGTATGGGATGTTATTTTCTAACCTCATCCGGTTTAAAACATCTTTACAGTTGCATCCCTGGGCTGTCTGCTGTGTTTCTTAGTCTTCAATAAAATTCACTAATGTTCTCTCTAGAAAACCTCAAAGCTCCTCACGGAACAGCTGGATTTATACCGAGAACAAATTAAACAGAGGTGGACACACTTTTTACTAACTCTGTGACTTCTGAAGGCAATTTCTTACCCCTCAATATTTTTTTTTTAGATTGGTTAGAAGTTTGGACAGTGAATTAAGATGTAGCTCAAAATCAGGATTTGATTAGTTAAAACTTTTGAAAACCATATCAGATTTTCCTTCCACTTGATCTATTACATAAAATCACCATAAATGACATTATACCATAGATGTAGTTTGTAGTTGTAAGATGATAGAATGTGAAAAGTTCCCTTGGGTATGAAAACGTTTTGCATGGCACTGTACAAATTTGACTGTCTGAAATTTATTGTTTAATTTTGATCTGATAATTCTATCTAGTTTCTGAAATGGGATCCATACAAATTAACAGTAAATGAAGGTGGCGGGAATGATGTAGTCATAATGCTGTCTAGTTCTGCATCTTTTCATTTTCCCATGGATATCAGCTCTGCTGCACTTCAGACAAGGCTCAACCTGCTGAGCTGTGAGATGTTTACAGACTTGAGAAGAGGGGGATTTCATACGGTAAGCACACAGATCAATGACCGGATTACTGCTGCTGTTTGTTCTGGCATCAGGCCTCGTGACTTTTAAGGTTTTAAAAGACAGCACACAGCTAATCCTCAGCTTCACACAGAACACAAGTCTGCAAACTGAGCAAACAAATGCTTAAGTATCAGTGTTGACTCTGACATGTCAGCTATCAGCAAAAAGAGGAAATCCTTTTTATGTTTGACAGAAATTCTGGAAGAAAGAAGAAGTAATTAAAATGCTCAGCCAATTTTATCCTGTTCATTTGTCTGCTGTCTAGACTGATATGTTTTTTTATTGTTAAATAAAAGTGCTGCTACTTCGCATCACAATTATATAAATATCTGATTAAGTTATTTTAAACAACTGATGCTAGCAGGTCATCCTCACCATTATGTTTTTTGGTTTTTTTAAAAAGCAATGTTTTTTTGTGTTTATGGTATTGCTAGTGAAATTAAAATCCCTGAAATGTTTCAAACTATACTTAAGCATGTGTAACCAACAGAAACAGAAATTGTTGATTTCTACAATCACTCATCAATAAAGCCAATGTAGTGGATGTTGTTTTGTGCACATAAAAAACAAAACAAAACAAAAAAAAAAGATTTATTATTGCATACTTTTTTGTAAAATAAAATAATTTCTTTTTGAAGGATTCAGAGATAAGCAAACAATTTCATCTACCAAAAAAACCCTAAATGGGTTTCATCCTCTGTGTGATTTAGCAACTATTGTAAATATAAGAAATGTCTAATGTCTGCAACATGTTGAACGTCCTCTTACTGAGGATTCTGTGCTGGTGCACCAGCATGTTTTAACTCACCAAGTCAGAGGATTCAAAGTGTTTCCCCAGTGGACCTGAGAGCTGTGACCAGATGGACTTGGATGTCGTGGGGGGGCATGGAGTCAGGGCGCGGATCATCTCTTGCTCATACCTTTTACAGCGCTCCACCTTCCAAACAAGAACATTTATTACTGTATGTAAAAAGTGCCAACCAAAATGGTTTCACCTTCATCACTAAAGTATTTCACTTTATATTTCTAAAATGGACGGATGCTTTTGAGACTCTTGAAAAGAGTCAAATTTGGAAAAACAGGACAGCTGTTTAAATGTAAATGACGTACCTTAAACGTTTGCACTCGTTGCTTTCTTTCAAACTCCACCTGTCTCCTTTTGATCTCGATTTGGTGGTAGTGCTGCGTGGCCGAGCAGCAAGAACAATTAGCATTGCTTACTGAATAAAAAGATTTACAAATGAGATGATTTTTTTTTTTTTTTCTGTTTTCCTCCCATTTTTCTCACCTCTCTCTCCAGCACCTTTTGGAAAATGGCTTGGGCCAGGCACTCTCGAACATGGTTCTGGTTGGCTGTCTGGATCAGTTTAGTTCTATACTCCTTTTCAGGAACAATTCGCCCACTCCTGGTGATCTGATCACAACAGAGCTGTCAGACAGACAATACGAGCCCTTCAACTTATCGCATACTTAAAAATGCACAGTGACGTACCAGTCCTGCTCTCAGCAGGTGTTTTCTGATTCGAGAGTTGCTGAAGTAGTCTGCAAGATGTTTGTCAGTGAGGCTGTTGTAGGCTGGCAAAAACCTGCAGAGACAAAAACCAAACCCAACGAGAGTCTGAGCACAGTCAGACTTAACGAGGAAGCCTCAGACATTAAACCTCGTCTTGATTACAGCTAATCAAATGCTTCACTTGTGCACCGCTCTGTGTTTGTTTACTGGCTGTTGTCCTCTTGTCCTCATTAACAAGAAATCAGCCCTTCCACAGAGCGACAAATCTGAAAGGAGGAAGGAAGGATGGTACTTCTTTTTCTTCCCTTCCAGAGAAGATTTGATTTCCACCAGCATTTGTGTACAACACAGCAGGATCTTACAACCGCAGGCTCGCTTACAGGTGTTTGATTACACACATAAATTGAAGGACTTGGCACACTTGACCTTGGCGGCCTGCTCTTTGTGCACCTGGCTTATGTCTGCCTTTGGTACCGTTCACCGCTGGGTACAGCTTTCTCCCTGAAACCCAGGCTCTGAGTACTAACTCAGACTTTTAAAAAACCCACAAATGTTAAATTTAGACAGTGCGTTTGTGTTAATATTGAAGGAACTGTTATTTCTGGTTGACCATTTTTGCTTGTCAGGACTTGTTCAGCGTAATTCCAGTCACACACTTGACTTGGTAGGTTTCATATTAGCGGACATATGGTCTCATAGCAACATGGTCTTAAAAAGAAGCTTAATTACATAAACACAAATGCATCTTAGTGAACTGGACCGAACTAAATTGTGTTTTGTTAGATTTGATGAGAACGTTAAAGCTACTTTACTGTGAAATCAGCCAAAGTCCTTTTAAATATTGTTTTCCACAGACAATAATGTGATATAGTCAATGTAATTTTATAGTCAGAAGGTCGTAGGGACGATTCCAGATTTGTGTCTTTCTGCATGGAGTGTGTATGCGTGGGTTCTCTGACTACCTCCTACAGTCAAAAAACATGACTGTCAGGTTAATTGGTCATTTTAAACCACCCTTAGCTGACTGTGTGCATGGTTGTTTATCCTGTGATGTCAAGTGTGTATCTGGTCTCCTTCATAATATCCGCTTTATATAAGGCACTACCCTGCCAACAATAAAAGTTTTGTTTTGGAAAGAGGATCTATTTCAATCTGTCAAAGTGTCTATTCCAGCATAAATTGCAATCTGTACTAATGCCAGTTGATCAGTGTGATTTCATTGAGTAATACACCCAAGGCCTGCAAATTAAAATTATTCTTTAAATTGTTTTAGTTACGACAGCAGCCTGAGTGACCTACCACACATAGGAGTGTTTGTGCCTTTCCCAACAACAGAACTTTATTAAAACTGGTAAAAGCAGGTAATATGTTAAAATCCACGATAAAATGCACTAGCCTTTTGAAACGAAAACAGGCCCAGGAAACCACTTAAACCTGACCATACTTAACAGGAGACTTGGAAATTGCTCATTGTTCCAGTTAAAGTAGAATTTCAGCAAAGTCCCACACTACCAACATTTTATTTGTGATAGTAGGAGGGGCAAAAAAAAAAGCATTTTTTTGGCATGCTTTCCACCACAGGGTTGTTATGGAGACATGTTATGGAACTATTTAACAGAACTTCAACTGTTTTAAGCTTGTAAATAATTACCCTGACTGTTGATATATCAGTAGATATATTCTTGTATATATTTCTGGACTCGGTGCACATCTGCTTACTTTGACATGTTCCTTTGTCTTTCCCATTTTGAAGACTAAGAGAAATGGACCTATTTGTCTAGTCATTTTTACACAACAGGAAAACGGAAAGTCATAACTCACTACATAAGAGCTGCTAGATAATGATTCACTTAAAAAAAGTATAAATCATAGCTTGGTTCATTACATAGGAACTGGTAACAGTACTATTAAGTGTGTAATTGGAAATTTCATTAAAAAGATCATATTTATTTTTCTACGTATGTGTTTTAAACCACTGTAACAATTAGGAATATATGGGAATAAATTTACCATAATCATAATATCACTGCACAGAGTGAATACTGCAATTACTTCTTGTTTGAAGACAAAAATATTGACCTAACTTTTTTAAAATCTGCAAATTATCCTTTATGCTGTTGAAAGAATACAACTTTGAAGAAACAAAGTTTGAGATAGTTTGAAACAAAAAATATATTTTGAACTTTTAACTATCAAAAAAAATTATTAACTTATAAGACAATTAAATTATTATTATTATTATTGTTGCTGTTGCACTTTTGCCAAATTCATTTCCTAAAAGTTAACTAAACCGTTGATCCTTTCACAGCCTTTACAGCAAAATGAAGTTAATGTTTTCTACTAAGTAAAGCAGAAATAGAAACAAGAGGCCGCAGAGCAACTAATCATGCTCAGGGTGGTCGCACTGCAGTTTAATCTTACGCCTCGGACTCCCTAATGTGCTGAATATGACAAATTAAGCTGCTCCTACCCTGGGGCGAAGTGTCTCATGGTTTTCAGCTCGTAGTCTCTTTTAAAAAATAAAGTCCCGCAGTATAAAAAGTTTAAAGGTTGAGATGTGTTGCTCTGCCTCCCGCTAGAAGGAGTCCAGGAAACAGCGTCAGGTCAGAGCGGCGTGAGTTAGAAAGAGCAGCGGTAGATTTATGAGCAAAGATACGGAGCACGGCCGGAGTATGGAAGTAAATATGTGCCATCAGGATTTGAATAAAAAATGTCTCTGAAAATTTGAATGTTGTATATTTAGTGCTTACTTTTTCAGTGTTAAAAAAATTCAGTGTCATTATTTGTTCATGAAAAAAAATTCAGTGTCATAAAAAAATTCACATTACTATTTCAAAGTTATAAAATTTTCAATGTATATATTTTTTCAGTTTATTTTTTTTCAGTGTTAAAAAATTCAGCATTTAAAAAAATTCAACTTTTCAAAATTCAGTGTGCTCAAATTCAACCTGCTCAAATTCGCCGTCTAAAAATTCGCTGTTAAAAAATTCGCCGTCTAAAAATTCGCTGTCTAAAAATTCGCCGTCTAAAAATTCGCTGTTAAAAATGGCAAGGGTTACTTCAGGTCACAGACATGAGCATTGGATGTCAGATTCAACACCCAGCCAATCACATGACGCCACCGC
>CAEFZY010025295.1:0-20519 GCA_903066815.1 Brachyrhaphis roseni | reverse complement strand
GTATTGCCTGGATACACAGTGCCTTTTTTCACCAATAAAAATGTAAATATTGTGGCTTTCAAACGCATTCTGCCTCCTAAACTCGGACACTCCAAAATAGCATCCGGTGTAAACACAGCAAACGTAGAGGGCACTTGTCAGAGTCAATGTGAGGAAAGTTGTTGTTAGCATACCAAAAAGTATTAGCTAATGAGCTATTAGCATCACTGTAGACATGGGTTGCAAATTAGCAAATCAAAACCATACGATTATGTTTTAATTTGGTGGCTAAGTAGTGTTAGCATATTAGCTAGTGATAGAATAATAGCTGCTGTTAGCATAGCACACAATCTTAGCTTACATGCTATTTGCAGCCTGTTTGCTAATACTGTAGCTAGTGGGAGCATAGTTTCTGATTTGAGTAGCAGATAATGTTTGGTCTTGATTTCAACATGCTGATGCTAACATGCTCGCTGTTATTAGCATTTTCTGAATAAAAGTGCCGTTTCATGGTTTTAAATAATAGAAATAAAAGTTCTAAATTCATTATATGTTTAAAACAATCAAAAAACAAAAGAAAATTACTTTGTTACATTGTTTGCCTCAAGTGCCAGGAGATATTGACATTTCTTTGGGTATTTCCCTTTTTACTTTCATAACTGTGCACCACAAATTTAAATACATTTAAATTTGTGGTTTTAATAAATACTTCTGTAAGCCGAGGGTGAACATAAAACTTACAAGGGTGACTACATTAGGAAGTGAAGCAGTTTGGGTCAGTAGGGGTGAATCTGGACAACCACCATATTTCTGTCTGATGTAGAAGAAATCTCTGAGCTTGAAAGCACCTGACAGACTCAGTGTTGCCTAAATGTAGGCAGCCAGTTTACCATTGGTAGGTCCTGCAGCCGGTGAAACTGTGGTCCGCTTTGTCTTCGGCGGAACTTGAGGAAGAGCAGCAGCGTGATGACGATGGCAGTGATGATGAACGCCGACACCAAGCCAACCAGAAGGGGGTCCAGTCCGGAAGAGACTTGAGATTCTGTCGGAGGGAGAAAATCAGTAAGGCGCCGTTCCTCTGTTTAATGCGATAGCATTGTCCACCATGTGAGATTAGTGTTTACTTTTGGCTAACATGGTACAAAAGTAAATGCCAAAGTATTTGTTTTAGTTACAAAGCTAAATAGAGGCACTGCAGCAGCACTCAGAGTGCTTATCATGCATCTAAAGGCAGGAAAGTCAAACACGACGGGATGCTAAATTACACAGGCAAAATTTCCTAAAAATATTTTTGAAAACTATTCATTATTTTCATTCCACTTCACTACAATACAGCACTTTCTGTTGATTTTTTTTTTTACATGAAATCCTAAAAATACATTGGTGTTTCTGTTCTCCAATGTGATTAAAAGTGAAAATTAATAAATAATGAATATTCATCAGAAATTAAATAAACCTATGATTGAAATGTGGTTAAACAAAGTTCTCTCATTGATCTGGAAAGCATCACAACATTTCAGTCCTGCTGTCTGTATATTTTAGCCCAAGAGAAAGTTCCCTAAATGGATGTTGCCATGGAGCAATGTTTAGTACACCTACAAGTTTTGTTTGACATCCTCTGGCTAAACTAACAGTAACCACAAGGAGCTGTTCCTCTGCTTAATGGAAAATGACAAAAAGCCCCAAAGGCCTAATAAAACCACACAGCGAGAAGAACAAGGCAAGAACTTTGACTGGAATAGTAGCTCAACTGAGGAGAAGCATTTTTTTTTTTACTTTAATACCTACGGCCCAGATAAAATCCTCTACTGAAAGACAAAAGATGTCTAAACTGAGTATTCATATATCTGCAGCTGCAGATATACGAATAATCTGAAAGGCAGACAACAGCAGGGAGACATACAAGACAGACAACTGAATTGTCAAAGCCTGGGTCTCATGACGCCTCTGTCCCTTTCTTAAACAAACACATAATCATGTAGTGCCTGGTAGTGACAGCGCCTGAACAGGACGTCAAGGGGACGTTTGTGTTTGTGAGTGAGGAGAGACGTGCTGGTGTGCGTTGGAAAACAAAGAACAACGCCGCTTTTGTCGCATTAATTCACTCTGGGCTTCATCCAGGACAAAAGCTGGACACTTATTTTGTACTTACTGCTGCCCTGAATGGTGAGGTGCGGTGAACTCTCTGCATGGGTGGAGGTGATGGTCAGCAGGGCCATCGTGGTGACTGGGGAGGGTTTAGTAGTTGCAGAGCTGGACTGATTAGCAGCTGTGGACGGCTGAGAAGTGTTGGTGTCTCGAGACACTACGGCGTTGGACGCCGTAGTGGTGGCGGCTGTAACCGCCGCTGCCGTCGTGGTGGTGTTATGTGCTGAGACAGAAGTGGAGGAGGAGGTTTCATTGTGAGTGGAGTTGTTTGAAAGCACAGAAGAGGTTGAAGCATCATGTGATGGTGTGGTGTGATTCGATGAAGACTGAGTCGTATGTGGCGCGGATGTGGAGAAAGTTTTGGTCGTTTTTGTGGAGTTGGCTCCAGTTTCAGGGGCTTCAGTGGAAAGGTTGGAAGCAGCAGGGGACACTGATGACAGCTGAGGCATTGAGGTTCCATTCTTGGTCGCTTCAGGTCTCATTGTGTTAGCAGCTGCAGAAAGAAAAAAAATAGTCAATTAAGTACAGTTGTTTTTCTGCCAAGCTAATAAAGTGTTTTTTTTTCTTCATGGAGAGTGTGTGGCATAGAAGTCTAAACAAAATATTTTTTCATTTTCAGCTTAAGCGACAGAATGTATTTCATCAGCGAGATACTGTATCTATGTAGTTCTTAGCTGGCCTGTAAGAAAGATAGGAGGAAATCAATGAGGCAGAGAAAGCTCAACACTGTCTCAATTCAACAGAATCGATTGTCTCGACTATAACAGGCCATTGACGTCACTATTTTTTGTAGAAAAATACGCTTTATAAGTGAGTTTTTAAAATTGTTTAAAGTTATTGTTTTACTGGAAATTGCTGTCGGTGGCTCCTGCATGCGACAATGTCTCGTTGCCTTAATTTGTTGTTGATTCCTGTAGCACTTTATTTTTTGGAGCATAAAAATAATGGCTTTCATAAAGGTTAAATTAAAATTTCTTATAAAAGTTAGAACTCAGTGTAAAAAGGTTGGGAAGCTTAAGTTAAAAAATACAAATGTTGGCAGTAAGTGCCATTTCTGATAGGTGGAAGTTGGGAACCAACTTAATACCTTACCTGTTATTTTTTCAATTGTGTGCTACATGTTTCACTGAATAAGTGTTGATGGAAATGCTTATATGCTCTGCTTAAATAAATAACTGAATATTTTTCTTCAGTGTGTAGAGACGATAGAGGGATGAAAATCTAATATCAAAATTAAAAAGGCAAATATGACTGCAGCTTTCTGCCTGCTTCCATCATTTATTAAGTATTGTGCAGATACTGGGTGCCTGCCTGATAGCGAAAACATCTGAAGTGTGAACCGACAAAAGTGTGTGAAAGACAGACGGAGGATGAGTGTGTGAATACGTGGTGGGGGAAGGATCTCACTTCTACCTTTCTCACCCTCACGTGAAAAGTCACACAGCATGTAATCACTTCTCTCTTCTCCCCCCAACATCATCTGAATCGCATCCTAACCACCGCTGTGATTCTCCAGACAAACTGCAGGCACAGCTTCTGTCTCTCAGTCTAGCGGTCTGACCTTCTCTTTGCTCTACTTTTTAGGTAGCAAACTCTTTGGGACTGCAGGTGTTATGTTTGTGTCACGTCTGGCAGCATTGTAACCTTTTCACAAGCGCTGCGACCCACTTCTGGACATGGAAAAACTGAGATAAGAACCATGCTAAAGATAGCCTCTCAACTCTGAAGCAGCTGCTCGTTTCCTGTTCCTTTAAAGTTCGTTAGGACTTCCGCGCTGATAAACTTTAAAGAGACAAAGACAATAGCCTCAAAATGGCATCATACCAAAACAAATATGGATAGCGTATGAGTGTAAAATTCTTTCTTCTATGCGAGTTTAATGAACACAGAAGTGCTGCGGCTACTGTCCAGTTGAGCTGCTGCTCATGTTGGCGTCGCTGGAAATCGAGTCGGTAGTTCATCCTAAATTGACGGAGACAAATATGTCTTCTTTTTTTTTCGTCTAGCTAAAGCAAATCTGAAGTAACATACTAAGTTATGTGCACATCTCTGAGCCAGTGTGCGATGGTAAACAAAAGGTCTGACGACAGAACCTTTCATTGTAAAGCCTTTCCCTGCACACACCCATTCCCACTCATTCTGCTTTCTTTATAACAATTACAACAGGACATATAAGAAGGCTGTTGGTCATTTTGCATCTTTGCCATCTTGTACTTTTGTATTTTTGGGTTGTTTCATACCCAACATTTTTGGATACAAATAGGAGCCATCTGTCGGTGGGATGTTTCGACTTGACTTCTACTCATAGCAGCTAGCAGAACAATTCTTATCAATTTTGACAAAGTCATTTTTACATTCTCTACTCATGATGCACTAAAGAAACATGAATAAGTCATTCAAACAAATAATATCTATCAGGAGATGATTTTTTAGTTATTTTGTTTTAATAAAATGTTATTAAAACAAAACGTTTTAATAACATTTTAAAACATGTTAAAAAACTCATAAAATGTCCCTGGCATTTTATGAGTTATTTGAGCTAATACAAGAAAATAATCAAAACTAAACTAAATTGGGTGTAATAGAATCTTGTTTTCGAAAATGATCAATTCTACGAGTTTTGAGTATTTTTGTGGTTTTATTTCCTTAGAATTCATTTAAATACTTAAGAGAAATAAACACACGAGATGGTTCATTTACACACATAAAACGTCAGTAGGAAGGGGACGACGACTGTAAGGCTATTGATTTACTATTACGAAGACAGGGTTTATTGGCATTTTAAAGACAAAATAATTATGATTTTCAGTCATGACTTTTATTCCCCACACACCTATTTCACCTCTGACATTTCCAAAAAGCTGCTAATGTTTACAGAGCCATCTCAATCCATCAAACAGAGGTGGAAACTTAAAAAGGCAAATCTTTGCTGCGCAGCCTTCCTGTTATCTGCTTTACCTCTTGTTCACAGCAGCCAACAAGCTAGAAGAAAGAGTCATCCCTGAATGTGCTGTGGAAAATACCTTATCCTTTCAATCAACTTTGCACATCTCTATGCTTCCAATCAGTTTTTGTTACACTTCACTTATACTAAAAATTCACTTAGTAACAGCATAAACGCCAAAGGGAGCTGCCACCATGACCTGGAGGAGCTACAGGAGCTGTGGCTTATGACTTTTCTTTTTTTACTTTTCTTTTAAAAAAACATTTTTGTAGTTGTGTGGTTGTCCTCGTTTTTCCCCTTTGACGCAGGCCTCGACGTTGTGACCCATTAGAAGATGCAAGCTTTAACCACTGCCCCAGATTTTCCCAAATCAAATTGAAGCTCTTTGTTTTGTATGCGTGTGTGTGTGTACCAGGTTTTTATATCCTTATTTGAACCTATTTCTGTCTACAATGTGGGGTTATGGGGACCATTGCTCCTTGTGGGGACATTTTCTTGGTCCCCATAAGGGAAATTGTGGATTTTGGGTTAGTGGTTAGGTCTATGATGGTTAGGTTTAGTGTAAAGGTTAAGGTAAGGGTTCGGTATGTGATGGTTAGGGTTAGGGTTAGGCTGTAGAAATTAAAGGAAGTCAATGTGAAGTCCCCACAAGTGATGAAAACGCCACTGTGGGGAAACACAGTCCCGACTGTGTTTCCCCACAGTGGTGTGTGCGTGTGTGTTTAATGCAAAGTTTGTAACAGCTTTTCTGTCCTCTGGTCTATTTTCATTGTATTACGGTACATCCTCAGTTTTTAGAAAATGTAAAACTTTATACAGTGCAGGAACACTGCATTCATTCAATGAACGCCAGTTGTTAACGTATGTTTTATTTATTAAAGTCGTTTATTTCTTAAAAAGTGGATAAACCTTTTTTTTATGGAAAGGCAGAACTTGTACAGTCAAAGCAAGCATGACAAACAGAGAAGATAGCTTTAAATCCAAATTACTGAAGACATTGTCAAAAATATCAAACCAGACATTCTGAGAGAGGAACAACTTAAAAAGTACATGTGGAAACCTCTTCATTTAGCCTGAGGCGTTTCTTCATTTAACGATATTGCATCATAACTTGGGCTGTATCTCTCGGTACTTTCTTCTTCAGATAACTCCTTATCTTCCAAAACAAGCATGCGTTGCAAGAGATCTTCTTAAAGCTGGGCACCGAGTCTTTTATCCATTTGCAAGAACAATTTATACCCGAGCTTTAACTTCCTGGAAGATGTATTGAGGTGTTGCTTAAATATTTCCACACTCTGGGTTTTTTTTTCCCATGATGCCATCTATCTTGTGACGCACAGCTGTCCTGCAGCAAAACCCTAAACAACATCATGCTTCTCCCTCTGTACTTCATAGAGGGAGAAAGCATTTTAGAAACTGTAATCTGCGTTTTTTCTGGATTCTTTCTTGCTGAGTGGCCTTTCTGCCATGTTGGTGCAGGATTCCTTTCACTATGGATTATTAATTTATTACCAGATGTCCTGGAAGGCATGATTTCTGCTCAGACTTGTGTATCACTGCTTGAACAAAGGAAGTAAATTATACCCAAGGATAAACCAGACTTTTGGAGGTCAATCATTCTCTTTTTGACATCTTGCTTATCTTTTGATTTTTTTCAACAAGCTCTTACCTCAAAATACATTTACAGGTTTGTCTCTTTGTATTTCAAATACTCTGTACCGTGTGTCCAGAAACCATAACCTGGCCTGGGCTTTCAGAATCGTCTAAAGGCAAAGTGGTCTTAAATCTTCTTACCTATACTGACACTAAAACAGGAAAATATGTGTCTGACTTAATATCAGAACCTGAGAGTATAATTATGTGTCTGTTTATAGAGTGAATGTAAATATCTGATTTTATCAGTGTGTATTCACAGCTTTCCACATTTTCTTAATGCCTTATTCCGAACTGTATTGAATTATGTGTGAAATTCTGCACACAAATCCCCCATTATGACAATGTGGACTTTTATTTTTGAGCATTTTGCAAACTTATTAAAAATAGAAAACCAATAAATCACAATAACGACAGCATTCACGGGATTTTGAGGAAAGAGATTCATTTATTACTATTTGGAATAACCAAATATGGTGAATAGTTTCCGGACGCACTGCAGCTACAGTCTAATGTTTCCAGTCACTGTATTCAAGGCTCCCTGCTGCTGCCAATATGTAGTGTTTTGTCACTGAAGCACACTTATATCCTTTTAATGATGACCTTTGTGTCCTCTGTTTTCCCTGTCTTTAATGTCTTCATCGCTATTTCCCAAAGATACATCTCTGTTCCTCCCTTTGATGCAAACCAGAGCGCTAATCTAATGTGGAGTCATTACCGTTCACTAACACACTACCCTGATGCCTTTCATTACCTCCACAATCATTCACACAGAACACACTGGCAGAGAGAGAGAAAAAGAGAGGCCCTATTTGAACTCTGGATGATACCAGAACTGATACACTCATAAATAGAGAGAGGTGGTAGCCTGGATAATGCAGCCCTTGTTTGCCGAAGCAGCTTTAGCAAACGCTGGACTAGGAGTCTGGCTTTTTAAAAAATATATATATATTTCTGTTTATGTTTCTGTGTGTGAGAGCAGAAGGTGTATGAAGAGGCTCACTGTTTTCCACTGAAGCTCTTCCCTCTCTTAAGATATTAAGAGCGTCTTACTCATGCACTCTTGGAGCAATGCAGCATGTGCCTGGGGAAGTGTATTTCCCTCACTGCCTGATCCTGCCAGTAAAACACAGCAGTCGTACTCAGCTATCACTGCTGGGAAGAGCTACGTCCAAATTTACAGAGAAGTTATAACTTGAGATAATGATCTCAAGTTATAACAAGAACTTAGGTAGCTGTGGCTCAAATGTTTTTACTATTTGTGTCACACTTAAAAAGCATCAAATCATCAGATAAAGAGTTCCTGAGAACATACAAAAAGCATTGTATCTCCTTTATGTCATTGATAAAAGGAGAAACGTGATCCAAGCCAACCTAGACTTACAAGAGACAAAGTAACTGCTCTCCTTGTGTAGTCATGTAGTTTTTTTTTTTTTGGAAAGTGGATTTCAGTTTTACTTTCAGATATTTTAAATTAAGAAACCCCATAAACAGAGCCTGTCTGACAACATGAAGTAGGCTAGAAGAGCGAAAAAAGCAACACATTTGAAATCTAAAAAAAGATGAAAAACTAAGTGATTGACATCTATCAGTCTAGAAAGGCTCACAAAGCCTTTTCCAAGTCTTTGGGGCTTCCACATTTCATGATTTCATCGTAGAAAAACGCAGAGCCAAAATGCCATCCATGGTAGTTTTCCCAGGAGAAAATCATTGCTTCCCAAAAACAACAAAGTGTTCACTGCACTTCACTGCTTCAAAACCAGAACAAAAAAAGAAACACTAGCAAGTTCATCTCCAAATGGTTCCACAAAAACAAAGTAAAGGGTTTGGAGTGACTTAGTCAAAGTCTGGATTAACAAATTGCTCATGGTTGAAGACCCTCCATCATGGCTGAAATAAAACAATTCTTCAGAGAAGAGTGGGTCAAAATCTCCTCACTGTCATTTAAAAGATGTATTTTCCACAATAACAAACACTCAGTGGAGATGTTGTTACCAAGGGCAGCACAACTGGCTAGAGGGTCATTTTTTCCCTCTCTTAATAAATTAAGTCATCACTAAAACATTGTTTTGTATTTACTCAGGTAGTGTCTGATTTTAAATGGTAATCTATAGTATGAAAAAACGCACAAAAAAAAATTGCTTTTTCACTTTGGGTAAGTACTTACCCAAAGTGGAAGTACTTATACTTTGGGTAAGTACTTTTCCACCTCAATGTATGGTACTTATTGCAATATGTTACAAAATAAGCTCTCTGTATATGTGGAAGCATTTTGTTTCGGTAGCTCTGTGCATAAAAAGAAATTACAAGAGAGACTCAAAAGGTCACAAAGGTCAAGAGTATGCTGTGGAGATTTCCACGGAGAAAGTTAATTAAATGCCACTTTTTTCCCCTTCCTTCCACTGTAAGCAGCTTTAAGGCTCTGCATAAAGTCAGCTGCACCACAGAGGAAAGCCAATTAGCACGAAGTGCGTAAAATGACATTGTGCTGCTGCGCATAATTAGACGTGTCATTTATCACAACGTTCTACTCGTCAATTACAGCCAATAAATTCGCTCCGGAGGAGTCCTGCTGGTTTCTGTCCATTTAGGCAAACAGCTCGGGCCAATGAGAAACTTTTCAAATGTCAGAGGCTCTGATTCTCTTCTCATGTGGGAGGTGATGATGGAAAAAAAATGACAACAACAACGCAAAAAAAAAAAGAGACAAAGTGGTTTGAAACAGGTAGGACTGAAAACGGAAGGCGGTTTGAGAGAGGTACACAGGATGTGGGAGATGTATGACACGAAAAAGGAAGAGGAAGGTAGACAGACAAGGATGAAGTGTGCAGCCATGAAAGCAGGGTGGAGGTGAAGCGAAGCTTATAAAAGCTCACTTTAGATTGCAGTGTGTTGAGTTTTCAACCCTAACTAATACATTTCCCATTTGAGTATTTATGTATAAATGTTGGAATAATTATGAATGTATTTAATCATTTATGTTACTCGTCAGGTTAAAGGTGATCACTTTATTTTTTTTTAAAGTTGACTCTGTCAAAAAGGGGTGACGACAACTGAAGGACCAATATTGTTATGTTGACATATTTGGCGATGACGAGCAGCGGGTCGTCTGGTATGATGCAGCGTGTTAGCAAGCAGGGAGGAAGCAGTGGGTGCAGCAGGGACATTGCAGTTTTATAATAATGACATGAATGTAAAAGAGCAAATGAACTGTAACATTTAGTTATTTATCAAAATAAGTACATTAAATTCAACAGAATGACCATATTTACAAGATATTTCTTTCTTCAAATCTAACACATCAAGCACAAGTTGCCACACTTTCAGTTTGTTTTTCTTTTCATCTATTTTTCAAACTAGTTCTGTTAAGTTATTTTCTTTTTAGTCCTTCGTAGAAGAAAAGCTGAACGTTTACTTGTCCTCAAATGACATCAGGTGTCATGACGTGTGGTTTTGAAGGTGAGGCAGACGCTGGAGACCCAGGTAAGATTCGGAGTGATGGTGATTTAATTATAAATAATAATGTACAGACAGTCCACAACCGTGGCAGCACTGCAGAGCAGGAACACAGAGGCTTTAAGCAGGTAGCGCACGGCAAACGAGTGGAGAGACAACAGACTGGTAAACGGAGACAAACTTAGACGAGGACCCGACAGAGAACAAAGACAACGGAGGGACTAAATACACGGGGAGGCAATCAGGGAAACAAGACACACCTGGGAGTAATCAAGGGAGGACGGGACAACAGGGAGACTAATAGACACGGATAACCCGAACTAAATACACAGAAAACTCGAAAATAACAGAAAAACACAGAAACATAAAAAATAACCACACAGAGAACACGGAACATGACAGGAAGAGGTGAAAAGATGCCAACAGGGGGCGTCGCCTGAGGAGAAAAACATGTGGAAACGCAGAGGGGTCACTGACACAAATGGATGCTGGAGGGGCCCAGATGGCAGGTTAATTCTGCCCTCTGGGAAGAAACAGGAGCTGTTTCAGGAAGCTCACAGGGTTGGACATGTGGGGTCTAAACAGATGATGCATAATCTGAGGGAATGGTGGCATCCATACATGTTTGACATGGTGAAACATTTTGTGAAGAATTGTGAAATGTGTGGACAGTTTAACCCTAAGAAAACTTTGAATCCACAGCAGGGACAGTTTCCTCCACTTACGTGTCCAGGGAAAGAGATTGTGTTGGACTTCACAGACATGCTGAACACAGTGCAAGGTAAAAGATATCTGCTGGTTTGTGTTGATGCTTTCACAGGGTGGCCAGAAGCTTGGCCAGCAGCAAAAGAGGACAGCAAGACTGTGATCAAATGCCTAATCAACCATTACATCCCCAGACACGGGTTCCCAGAAAAAATCAGGTCAGACAATGGGACACACTTTAAAAACAAGGACCTGCAAACTGTGGAGGCTCATCTCGGTTTAAAACACAGGTTTGGCACAGTTTACCATCCGGAATCACAGGGAAAAGCTGAGAGAATGCATCAAGCTTTGAAGACAAAATTGGCTAAAGTTTGTCCACAAACAAAATTGAATTGGGTTGATGCTTTGCCTTTGGCTTTGATGTCCATCAGGTGCTCAATCAACTCCAGGACAGGACTGACACCGTTCGAGCTCGCCACAGGACAGAGTTTTCCAGGACCCAGACCACCAATGGAAAACCCAGGTGACCTACAACCTTTAACGAGGAAAGACTATTTTTCTCAATTACAGACTCTAAGGGAAGCATGGTGTAGGATCCAAGGAGAACAAACAGACAAAACAACTCCCACAGAGCCCACCATCCGGTGGGTGTGGTTGAAAGTCATTAAAAGAAAGTGAACAGAACCACGATTCACTGGACCGCACGAAGTGGTGGAGAGGACTTCCCACGCACTGAAACTTAAAACAAAAGGTGACACCTGGTATCATTGGTCACAGTGTGCAGCTGCCCCAGAACCGGAACCAAGAACGGTAACACTCACCTAACATGCCTCCACCCACCCGCATTTCTGTTCGCAGGGTGCTCCAGACGCATCCTTGGCACACGGTAGCAGTATTGGGGACCATGGCACTAGTTATAATTTGGATGATTTTTGGAGTAGAACACATAAGGGCACGTCAGATAAACTCTAATAAAGATGTCGACATAATAAATGAGATTCATGATAACCAACTGGAGATAATCAATTTGACTATAGATGCAATTGAAGATTTATCAAAAGAGTTAGCCCCCACCTTGTTAATTGCTCGTATAAATAGAGTGGCACTGCATATGTTAATAGCGGAAAAAGGGGGGGCTTGTGCTATGTTTGGAGATCTCTGTTGTTGTGTCTTTGTGCTCACTCACACAGCGCCTGATGAATCGGTGAACAAGGTGATGCAAGGATCTCAGGCTCTGAGCGACACCATACATGAATAGCCCGGAGTGTCAATCCCCTGGAAAAGTGGTTCACAAACATGTTTGGGAGAAACGTAAACGCAAAACGACCGTGGAACTTCAACTTTCCAGAGTTTAAGAAGTGAAGTCCAATCCTTTCTGGGTGTGCCAGGATGAAAATAAGGCATCTGGACACACGTAGAAACTGATTTGACACTGTTAGCTCTTGCTATTAAAAAACTGCTCTTATTAAACTTTGCAGGCCTCATTATAACTTTGTCTTACTGAGTTCTTACAGTTATTGGCTCATTTGATTTTAATAGTAGTATTACAGTGTACTTCTACTGCATTTTTCTTGTAGCACTGGTTTGCCAAGTTAAAATGTGTTAGTTTTATATTTTGTGCATTTAACATTTTCTTCTTGTAATCAAGTAACTTTACAGTCTTTAAGAGCCATTAACCTTTTGACTAATATTTCTACATCTCTTTCAATTAAAACCGTTTAACCTTTCAAACATAGATCCTCAGTCTTTATTTGCATTTTCTATTTTTAAGTATTATGTAACATAATATTAACTTTAAAATTTTAACATTTTAAAGTTAAAATTTTGACATATTCACTTTTGGTTTATTAAATCTTGCATATCAACTAACACTTTATTCAGTTTGCATGTAAGTACTCATTACTCAGTTTATAGTTTACTGACATTTATATTATTAACATAACATTTTACAGTGTAAGGTACTATAACATTTTACTAACTGATTTCTCAGTGTTTTTTTTTCTAAACAGACTTTATTTTGGTATTTGTTTCATTACGTAGAAGTCTTTTTCTGGTGTACCGTTCTTTAGATTACAGGCATTGTGCAAAGTAATGTTTCATTTTGATTTGTTCCCACTTACATTATCTCTGGATGATTGTTGTATTAGAAATATCAGCTACCTAAACAAAACAGCTGCCAGACAAACAATTATTAAATTCCACACCTAACATTCAAGTGGGTTATCAGTGCCACAATCATTTTAAACAAGTCAAGCAATATGTTTCAGTTGAAAACCCATCATCTTTCCTGCTTAGTAACCTTCAAGAAACAAGAGGTGTAGAAAGAACAGAAATTTAATTGTTAGAAAGAAAAAAAGTTGTTCAATAAAAAGATTTGTCAGGCAGTACATGGGTATAACAAGAGGAATGCAGAAAGAAAAAAAAATCTAATTCACAAATACTTAATTGATCCCAAAGGGAAATTAAATAATGAGTTGATAATGAATGAATTAAGAATAATGAATAAAAAATAGATGGAGACAGACTTCACCGAACAGCAGCAAACAACACTCAGAAGGTCAGATTAGACACACACCAAATCATGTTACTGACAGCTGAAACGTAGTTAAATCCCTCCATCATCATTCAATAGCTGTTGTCCTCAATGTCTTTCTTTCTGTACATTTACACTTACATTACTGCATCTCATCTCTTTCTTACATTTATCAGGGGATGGCGCTGCCGGGTAAAAGGATTGGTGCCCACTTGCTATTTTTTCATCAGTACTGTACAGTGACTTGCAGTGAGGTTCATAGCTGGCGAGGCACCGCCTTAATCATAGTTAGCTGGGACACTCCGATTAGGTTTTTTGCTGCAGATTCCGATACCGATCATCCATGAGGCCGATCTCTGCCAATCGCCTGGAATGGGTGTTAATTGTTAATTTTTTGTTTTAGGCATAAATTATACTGTTATCTGGCAAAATGGAAAAAATATCTGGCAATAAATTCACCTAATTTAGACATATTTTAATACATATCTAATTTATTTATTTTTTTAAGTTACATGCTGCAGCTCTAAGCAGCTGTTCGGTGTGAGAGTACACTGTCTGGTGGAGGTTGATCGGCACAACATTTGTGAAATATTACTACCAGTAGCCCATGGCAGCAGTCATTTGGGTTATTTGTTTAGCTTTCTGGTCGTCATGCCAATCCGGGTGAGTGTTGGTAGTTGTGCGCTACTTTACCTGTTATCTGGCTGCTCTGGATGTCCTTTTTTCCTGCATTGAGCCACAATGTAGCCAAGTGATGGCTTCATAAATGCCATATTATATGAGCGGCCCCATGGGCCAAAATTTACAAACCTTCTCACACGTACTATCAAACTCTCTTATACCACTTTTCCACCGGCTCTATACTTCAGCAACCTGGCTAGGCTCGGCTCGATTACGGAGTGACCGCGTTTCCACCGGCCCGGTGCGGCTCTGTAGCAGAGTGACGCCTCCTGGCGTCACCCATATCGGGGGGATATGGCGCTATTTGCTGTGCTTAGTTATTATGCGACTTAACTCGAGTTATTGTATTTCTGAGACAAAAGAAGAGAGAGCAGAGCTATTTTTTCTATAGCTTGTGATTTTTCTGAGACTTCGAGAAAATGTGCGGTGGGAGGAATGCTGCGATGTGGTGAGGAGGACAGCTGATCTCTGCCTTGCAGCAAAAGGACTCAGACGGTGCGAGTGAGCTAACGATGATTTTTGTATTAAACTACTTTAAAACGTGTAATACAGTGCTGAAAATACATGCGCTAAATTTAGCCAGGGTGTTGCAAAGAACTTAAGTGTCAGAACTGCCGCTGCAGACCATCAGTCTGGTTCTTCCTGCAGCCTCTGAGTTGTAGGATGTCTCATCAGTATCCATCTTCCTGACTGCCAGTCGGTATTTACCTTCAGGATGTCCAGAGACCTTCACCTTTCTGGAGCCGGAATCGCCCTTTAGCCATTTCCCGAATCGGAAGCTGGATTCGGAAACAAACTTCAGCTTCGTATTTTGCAATTATTATTGAGTTCCGGGGAAGATGGTGAACCGGGCAGGCATCTTTCTTTAAGCTCTAATGCATTAATCCCAATTTGATAGTTAAGACCTCTTTTTTGAGCACCGAAAGATTACGAAACCTTCCAATACATTTCATTTCTTTTCAGTTTATTTTCTTTACCAACTTTCAAACAACAAAAGATATGAAACAAGAAAAAGATGATACTGTGGCCAAGTTAGCGGCAGCCTCCAAGACACGCTCTCCAGTTGCTGACCACGAGAGCAACAACAACCAAAAGGAAATCTCCCCCGACGCCTATCAAACCACCGACACCACCCAGCAAGGTAATTGTGTCCCAAAATGAGGAAGTCAACAACCCGAATGTGGAAGCCATTAACAAGCCAACAGACAAGAATAATAAATTCGACGTGCAGCTACGTGACAACATGATAATGGTTGCTAACATCTCTAAGCTAGCCGAAATGAACGCAGCTGATATAAAAGACTGCAAAACAAAACTATCTGGCCTGGAAAAAGAGGTTCCTGTGCTCATTAAAGAAAATGTAGAGATCAAGGAAAGATTGTTGGAACTAGAACGCTATAAACGCCCTTGGAATTTAAAAATTCAGGGATTCAAAGAAAAAAATAATGAAGATACCCGCAAAGAAGCCATTGACATCTTAGCCAAGATTGCACCGCACTGGGCCTCGTCAATTGGCAACGCAGTGGACATCGCGCATCATCTGGGGAAAAAAGAAGACGGAAGACATCACCAAATACTAACTCAATTCAGCATGAGACACCACCTAGATGCCTTCTGGAAACTGTTTAAGGGAGTTTACCTTTTCCTGAACGCTACAAGTTCAGTTACCTTTTCCTTATTCTTTTTTCTGGTGCTTCCCCTTTATGTCTGTGTTTCTTTCTAACTTTAACTGTGTGTCTTTAAATGTTAGGGGTTTGAGAGATAGTATTAAAAGAAAATCAATATTTATTTTTTGTAAAAATGCACAAGCTAACTACATATTTTTACAAGAAACACTCTATTGAGGCAGATGAGAGCTTCTGGTCTAATCAAAGAGGGGGTGTGAGGATTTTTTCTCATGGTACTAATAAATCTGCTGGTGTTGTTTTGCTATTTAAATTTTTTCAGAATAAATTAGAAACTCATAGGAAAGACAACCAGGGCCACTGGATTATTTGTGTACTCAAAATGGAAACTAGTTTTTTGATTCTCTGTAACGTCTATGGTTGCAACAGTGTTGCTCAGAATAAATCCTTATTGTCTGAATTAACTAGTCATCTAAAAGAACTATCTCAGAAATATTTCACAAACAATTTCATATTGGGAGGAGACTTAAATATGATGTACATATTGATAAATCACCCTCTAAATTCCAATATCATCTTATAAATGTAGTTTTACAAAACTTTTACAAAACTCTCCAAGGATCCACCAGATCTGAACCTGGTGGATCCTTGGAGAGAAGTAGATCAGCGCGGTCAGTCCTTTTCCTGGTTTAAACCTGATGGCTAAGCTCAGTCCCGCATCGACTTCTGGCTAATTTCAGACAGTCTAATGCAAAATAGCGTAAATTCTGGAATTTCACTTGCACCTTTATCTGATCACTGCCTGATACAACTCAGTATCACAACTCAATTGAAAAAATCCCATAACAAAGGTTGGAAGTTTAACTCAACCCTGCTTAACAACAAAAAATTTAATAACAAAATCCTGGTGCATCTCAATTAATTTGCAGTGATAAAAATCTGAATTCTTACACGGAAAAATGGGAATTCTTTAAATTTAAAGTCCACCAAATCTCAATCAAACACAGTAAATTAATAGCTATCCAAAATAAGGAAAAGGAATTAAAAATCATTCAAGAACTTAGTCACATCTGCTCTAAACCGTTTTTTTAATGATGATGACAAATAGCGAATAAAATTCTATAGTCTGGTTTAGATAATTTTAATACTAAAAAAGCCAAAGGAGCTTATTTGAGGTCCCGAGCTAAGTGGATTGAGGATGGTGAGAAAAGTACTGCATATTTCTGTAGATTAGAAAAAAATTAGACAAGAAATAAATGTGATAAATTGCTTGCAAATTAATAATAAACTATGCATTGACTCAAAATTAATATCCAAAGAAATTGTTACCTTTTACAGCAATTTATATTCTTCCGCATATAATAACTCAATGGCAGAAACATTCTATCATTCTGGTCAACATTTGATTCCTAAAATTGATGACAATTATGAGCAGATATGTGAGGCAGACATCACCATAGAGGAATTAGATAAAACTTTGGGTGCTTTATCCAAGGACAAAGCTCCAGGTTGCGATGGTTTAACAAGTAACTTTTATAAACATTCTAACATTAAGATCAGAACCCTTGTGTTTGGAATGCTTACAGAACTTTTAGAAAATGGCTGTTTAACTATGAAACAAGGTGTCTTCACGCTCATTCCTAAATCCGGAAAAAATCCAACTCTTCTTGATAATTTAAGGCCGATAACACTATTAAATAAAGATTGCAGGCTTCTGACACACATTTCTGCCAACAGGTTAAAATCAGGCATATCCCAAATTATTTCTGACACTCAATCTGGATTGATAAAAGGGTGCTCTTTTACCAAAATAATAACATTCGCCTTATTTTGGACTTAATTGATTATATAACCACTTAGTTGAAAATAAAGGCTTTGTATTATTTTTAGACTTTTATAAAGCCTTTGATATGATTGAACATGAATTTATGTTCAAATCTTTAGGTTTATTTGGGTTTGGAAATAAATGTATTAATGTAATTAAAACATTTTACAAAGATACAAACAGTTCTGTGTGTCTTCCACATGGTATCTCACAGAGATTTAGCATCAACAAAAGTATAAAACAAGGTTGGCCAATCTCTCCTTTGCTGTATATTGCTGCTGCAGAAATGCTTTCCATATCAATTAGAAATGCTCAATTTGGTAAATTATCATCGGTAGGCAAATTATTTTCCATTAGTCAGCTACTTGATGACACAACCATCTTCTTAAATAACCTGAATGAAATTCCCAAAATTCTTAAATTGATTGAAACATTCTCAAAGGCTTCAGGACCTACATTAAATTTAAACAAATGTGAAATTTTGCCCTTATAAAAGACTGTCCTATATCTTCTACTTTTAATATTTCTGTAAAATCCAATGTCAAATATCTGGGTGTGCATATAAATAAAAATAAATCTAATTTAGAAAATCTGAATATTTGGGAGAAACTTCAAAAATTTAAAACTCATTTAAATAAATGGACTCACATAGATTTATCTATTCTGGGAAGAATATTTCTCACCAAAATGGAAAGTATTTCCAGACTTATCTACCCTTCATACACTTTAGGGAAACCCAGCCTTCAAATCCATCAATAGAATGAATTTTGACTTTATATGGAAACAGAAAACTCACTATATCAGAAAAGGTAATTTAATCAAACAGTTTGAAGATGGAGGACTGCAAGCTATTGAATATGACAGCATGAATGACACTTTAAAAATAAACTGGCTTTGGTCTTTTTTTAACAAATCAAAAGGAATTATGGTTCCATATTCCAAGTAAAATATTTTCAAATCTTGGCAGAGTTAGTTTTCTTCTTAGATGTGACTTTGCCTGTTAAACTTTTCTTCTTTCACCATTAACTTTTATTATATTGGAGATTAATCTATAAACATAACTATAGCCCACACAACACTCCCTTGTGGAATTGCTGTTACATAAAAATTAATAATAGATTTAATTATTATTATTTTTCTTTGCACAAAATTGGCAAGAATAAGGTGTTTGGTCTGTGATGCATTTATTAAATAATGGAGATATTATGACTTTTTAAGACTTCAGTGTTAAATATAACCTGCAAATAAATAAAAGTGAATTTCAAAAGATTATTAGAGCTATTCCCCCAAATATTTAATATACAGCTAAATGTTTTTATGAGAACCCTGATTACAGAACCCCTGACCAACCTGGACTTCTGATTAATGGGCACAATATCACAGATAATAAGCTAAAAAAAAAATCAAAAATTAGGGAATACTTTACTAGTACTTTGTCTCCTTTTGAATCAAATCCAAATTTTATATTGCATTTCCTTTAACCAATTAGAACAAATTATTTAAATCATCCCAATCCCCCAAAAGCTAAGTTAGTCCACTTCAAAATCTTTTCAGGTGTTTACCCCTCTAAGAAATTTCTTACACTTCGATTTGCTATTGATGATAACAGTTGTTTATTTTGTGACAGTGATATTGAGTCGAACATCTGAACATATTTTCTATGAATGTGTGTATTGCAAAGCGTTGTGGGATGATGTGCCCTAAAATTCCAAACTTATCTGAATTTTCTAAGAAAGACATTATTTTTGGGACTCTGAGAAAAGAAAAGAAATTTGAAAGACTACTAAATGTAATAATTATCATGGGCAAGTTTTTCATTCACAAATGTCGTTTTCTTAAAGCCAAACCATCTTTCCCCACTTTTCACAAGGAACTCTACCTTGTGAAAAGTGGGGCCTCTTCTTATCTCTAAAATTCATGGACAAACAAGATGCAGAACTGAATAATATGATAAACAATTTGAAACTGCTGGAAAACCCCTAGGCTTGTTTTATTTTTGTTCTTTCAGCCTTTCTGTATGTATGGAAGCAGCCTGGATCGGCTTCTTCAGGTTTTTCAAGTTTGTGTACATCTGATGTCAATGCCATGTTTGTTGTATATGATGGTAATAAAAAAATTAATTAATTAATTAATTAAATTTGCAATTATTACTAAGTCCCAGAGAATAATACACAGGTTGTGCAGGACACCACAAAAACTGTGCCACACCACACCAAGCAACAGGCATCCAATAAAATGCAAATAAATAAAAATACGCCAAGTAAAGCAACAATGCATACATCAAGCGATATATTAATGTATATTTTAACAAAAATACACAGGCAACAGTGCACATACAGTAATTGAACAGCCAGCAATTTAGCAAAACGTTTCTATGTTCCACAGTTAAGCTCAACATCAATCTATACTGCTCAAATAGCACATGTGAACAATTAAAAGAAAAAATATTAAGTAAAGTTTATATGAGAATGTAGGCTAATAGAAAAATAATACTCACCAATTACTTGTAAAAAATAATCGACAGTTTTTTTTTTTTTTACAAGTAATTGTAAAAAAAAAATTACTGGCTGGCTAAAAGTTAGCTCAGTGCTAGCCACACACTCGTAGTGCTTATTGGGGCCCGCTATGCAATAGCAGGAACCTATTACTCTACACCCATTACCGTTAATGCGGCTCGTACCGCCGGGTGCCCATACACAAATGTGGTATTAAAACGTGCAGAAAATTCCCGGCATTGGAGCTATTACTTCTGGTGGGATTCGGGCTTACCATGGCCACATAATATGCAAAAAACAACGCAAAAATAATCACAAAACATCCCTATGACAAACTACAGTGGAGGCTGTCACGCCTTAGAGCAGGGGTGGCGAACTCCAGGCCTGGAGAGCCCCAGCCCTGCAACTTTTAGATGCGTTTCTACTTCAACACACCTGAGTCATATAATGAGGTCATTAGCAGAACTCTGGAGAA
>CAEFZY010025287.1:0-18634 GCA_903066815.1 Brachyrhaphis roseni | reverse complement strand
TTTTTTTTACTCACATTGATGTCTTTCGGTGGCTTCTTGCTTCCTGGAAGAGGGCAGATCATTTTGATTAGCATGTTTTCTGATGCATGTCGTTATGAGCCTGTAAAGTTTCACCTCTGGTTCTGATGTAAACAACAACAACAACACAGATCATCAGGATCAGTCCAGCGACGCGCAGAATCAGCAGGATGAAGCTCAGAACGGGCCAGTCTGTGGAATCTGGACAACATGATTTAAATGTTGCTTCATCTGGAGGTTTGACATGAATTTAAATAAATCATATCATTTACCTGAGAAGACAGGCGTGTAGTGAACCTCCGTCTGGACCTGGTCTAGCCGGACGAACCGACAGCTGTATCTCCTGTAGTTTCCCATCAGACGATTCACAGTGAGAACTGAACTGCAGCCTCGACGCAAGTTCTGACCAACTTTCTTTTGTTGCAGCACATTTCCAGTTTCATTCAGCCAGACGATGCGGCCCTCTGGGCATGAGAGGAGGTCAATGCACATCAGAGAGCAATTTAAATCCATGATTTTGTCCTTTTTACACTCAGCATCTGGTGGAGACGGAGAGACTGAAACAAGGAGAGAAAAACAAACTTTGATCTCATTTCTCTGCTGAGTTTCTGCTTCAATGACAAATGACTCAGAAGTTTTATTGCTGAGACTAAAAGAAAAAACTGGTTAGATTTTTCTTCACACTATAAGCAGTGTTTAAAATAATAATAAAAAAAAACCTTTGAGTTGCTTATTATTCTTTTAACTACAGTAGAAACTGAATTCTAATAATTATGTTATTAAACTGCCAAAAAGTCTCAGTGTGTAGTCTTAAAATATCAAGCTCCTCTTCTCTGGATCAATACTGAAACTCAAAAATAATATAAAAAAGGAAACATTAACCCTTCTAGAAATGTTGCAGATATTAAATGTGGCTTTAGGATTAAGATTACGATGAATCTATAGGTTGTATTAAACACATTCATAACAGTTTTTGCTCAAAAGCCACCAGAATTTCATCAGATGTTGATGCTGATCATGGCTGTAATAAAATGTAGATGTTGCAAACTGAGATGAATCAGTTATCTTTAAAAAATGGAGCTCCTCTCTCTGTGAAGGTTATTCTGCAAATGTGTTTCATTTTCCCTTTATCACATTATTTTGCAAAACAGTTTTTTTTTATTTATTTTGGCATTTACATAAACATTTTCTAAAGCAAAACTTCTAACTGCTCATAAATACATCGATTGATGTATTTCCTTGACTTCACTGATTCTTTTTAGACAAAACTTAAAATTTTTTATTATTTTACTCTTCAAACTTTCAGATTGATAATCTGTTGAGCATCGTTTTGTTGAACAGAACTTTCCATAAAATTTGATATAATGTTCATCTAAGCTGTAAATAAAAATATTTTGCTGCTATGCAGAAAAACAAAAGTTAAAAACACTCACTGGATAAAACACACAGCACAGTATTCATAACATCAATGGAGTTCTGGACCCAGCATCTGTAGTGACCAGCGTCTGAGGTCGTGACCTTTCTGAGGACAACAGAGCCGTCACTGTTCACACTCAGCCTTCCAAACTGAGCCGACGCCTCCATCACTGACCCTTTCACCAGCAGAGACGGAGGATTTCTGCCGCGGCTCCAGTTAACGCCGACCTGCGGGTCGGACTGAAAGAGCGGACAAGACAGGACGACGTCTTCCCCACGTCCATGATAGGACACCTCATCTACTTTACCACCCACGTTTTCTGCAAAAAAAGAACAAATTCAAAAACATAATTATTTACATGCTAACATTTGTAGAGACAGAAGAAAATTTGCTTCATATAAATGTTATTTTGCCAGTTTTCTCTAACTGCAGTCTTCTTCTGTGGTACGATTATCAATTATAAATTAATATGGAGACTGTGGAGGAGACAACATATCAAAACGATAAGATTGCAAAGACAATAAAAATGTTGTATAAGTTTAGAAATATATAAAATTATAAGGCTTTATATAGTTTACTGTTCAATGATATTTCTTTACACATGCTACTGTGAGGAAGTAAAATATAAGTAATATAGTTCCTTTACTAAAACGAGTGATACATGTTATCAATAAGGCTGGTTACCATGGTTACTAACATACACATCCACTGCTTTTTAAATCTGCTACATTTAAATGTCGATTGATTTTAAAATATTGCAAATTATGTTTATAAGATAAATCAGCTTCCTACCTGCTGAGGCATATTGTTTTACATTAATGGATGAAAATATGATTGACATGTTTTGTTCGATGGTTTCCATCAGTGCAGCTCAAACATGGAAAATGATAAATATGTTATTAACCTGAGAAGACAAAGGTGTAGTGAACCTTTGCTATGACCTCGTCTTCCTGAACAAACTGACACGTGTATCTTCTGTAGTTTCCCATCAGACAATTCACAGTGAGGACGGAAACGTCTCTCTTCAACCCAACTCTGTTTTTTTTCAGGACATTTCCATTTTCATTCAGCCAGACGATGCTGTTCTTTGGAGAATGGAAGCAGTCTGTGTCAGAGCGAAGCAGACAGCAGCTCAAATCCATGATTTGATCCTTTTTACACGCAGAATCAGGTGAAAACGGAGAGACTGAAACAAGGAGAGAATCAGACTTTGAGCTTATTTTCCTGCTGAACTGTTGTTTCAATGTTTGGGATAAGAAACAGTTTTCATAATGATAAAAAGCTCCTGAATCTGAGCATAGAGTCTCATCAGAAGTAAAACTCAGTTTATAGCATTATTCAGAATAAAACTCCTGCCTGAACAAAATAAGAAGAGGTCTAAACCAACACAGGTGGAATCTGCATAATGCAACCATGAGGAGGAAATGAAAGTAAAGCAATCCTCATACTGACCATGCATGTAGCGACAGTGGAGAGGAAAAACTCTCCTTTAACAGGAAGAAACCTCCAGCAGAACCAGAACCTGGCTCAGTACAAACTGCCATCTGCCAAGACCGACTGGAGGTTTAAGACGACGCCTGACTCAAAAAATAGTTTGTTTTGATTTGTTTTCAAAAAATAAAAAAACACCTAAATAGGTAAGGTCACAAAGTTATGCTGCATAAGTTTTAAACTCCATAAATATCCAGAACTCAGACGTCAGAAATGAGGCAACATTTTAGAAGACACACAGTAGAAAATGTCTTCTATAAGTTGTCTGACACATTTTACTTTATAGGATATTAATTGTTAGCAATACTTCAGAATATGATGGGACAAAATGGTGGTGTGTGTATCTAATGGAGGTTTGACTTTGTAAGAGTTTGATCTGACTGTGAGAATCTGCAGCATAAAACAGGAGATAAAGATCTGGTCTAACAGCTGAGAAGCAGAATGATTGAGGTTTAGATGGTCGAATACTCACTGGACAAAACAAGCAGCAGGATCTCTAAAACACCAATGGGAGTAAAAGAACACCGGTAGTTTCCAGCATCTGAAGCCCTGACTCTCCTAATGATCAGAAATCCTTCATGGTTCACACTCAGCCTTCCCGATCGGGACGAGGCCTCCACCACTGACCCGTTCTCCACCAGGGTGTTTGCACCGGACTTCCAGTTAACCCAGAGACGTGGGTCAGGGCGAAACGAAGTACACGGCAAAGACACATCTTCCCCACTTCCACAAAAGAAATGCATGAAACTGATACCACAGATGCTCGCTGCAACAAAAAAAAGAAAAAAAAAGCACTTTAAAAAAAGTTTGACAATATTTGTAGAGACAGGAGAGAATATAGTTAAGAAATCAACATTACTGAAAAAAGTTCACCAGAACAGGTGGGATTAGCTTCCTTCAAGGGAACAGATTGTTGAGCTTGAATTTGAGCCACAAACTTTACAATTTGATATCTAAATAGAATGAAGACATCTACAATGTATAATCAGACACGAAGTAAAATATGTTTACCTTCAAACTGTAGAACAAAAAGGAAAATAAATCTCAAAGCTGCCATCTTCTAGCTGCTGAACGGTGCGTAGCGTCTGTTTTCTGAAAATGTTTCTCGTATTTCCTGTTTGTGATCGACTTGCTGATGAGTTCAGCCAACCCCCACAATTCATCTTCATCAACATTCATTTGATCGTCATGGTGATTTTTGGCTGAACCACAAAAACATTATTTTTTTTCCTCCTTTATGTCTTTTTTCCCTCCATTCATTTCAGAGGAATGGTTCATTTGGCACCAAGATTTTTTTATTTTTATTTTTTTTTACTTTTTTCCAAAGTACTCACATATTATAACCTGTAAACCAATTAACTGTACAATAATCTTATGCACAATGTAATATGTGCAGTATTTCTACTGCACATATTACATTGTGCATAATATGTGCAGTAAAAATATTTCACCGTTTGCTTTTTGGATTAAGCAACATCAGTTTCAGTGAAACTAAAGAGGATCCAGCTTAAAGAAAAACTGAGACTGCAATCAGCATCATGTTTCCTGTCACATTCTCAGAAATCTGTCACTAATGTTTAATGTTTAATATTTAATATTTAATATTTTTTTAAAAAGCATGAAGACAACATTTTCAAGTATAATCAGCTTTAATCCAGACTGTTTAACACCACAGATGATTTCTATTCAGTGCTAGAAAAAAACCCCAACCTTTTCTTTAGTTTCCAGCTCGATCTCGTCCAGCACATGATCAAAATATTAACTACAGAAAATACATAAAGCTGCTCCTTTATGTACCACTTACTGAAAAACATTTTATCCAAGAGGACTGCTTTATATCTAATCAAAAGTAGCTTCAATTTATTAGCTGGTTTATTTTTAAAAAGTCAACTTAAACTATATTTTAATCATGTTTAAAAGTTTGCGTTTGTGTCTTTTTCCTTCCTGTTAAAACGGAGAATTCATCTGAAAACTTTTAGATGTTCTTTGCTGATAACTTGATGCAGAGCTGGTTGTCAAACTGTTTTCATTTGGGGTCATGTCAAGATCAAGATTGTGTTTAAGGGGCCTCAAGTTTGACACACATAGAGGAAAGTCAGTATAAAGAATAATTACTAACGACTAATAGAGAAAAAACATTAAGAATATTTTTTGGTGCCACTTTAAGTTTTTTTTACTAAGACTTCATGATAAGTAATTAACAGTAAACACATAAGCTGTGAAATATTTGTAAACTGTTAATAAGCAGGTATTATGCATAACAAAGATAATGGCAGTTTATTAGTTGTGTCATCCATGCACACAGTAAATTAAAGTTTTTATTTTTTTACATGAAAACAAGACAACATAGAATCACATTAAAAAGCATCACACTGAACAAAGAAGTATTAAAAAATAAAAAAATGTAAGAAGGAAAAAAAACACTGACATAATAAAAAAAAGCAATATTTGACTTTTGTGCACAAGTTCCAGAACGCAGTAACATTTTCAGTTTCTTCACTGCTAATATAGATCAACTTTATTCTTCCTCTACTTCCTGTCCTGCAGTATCTTCACAACATTCAGACTGAAGACAAAAACATTTTTCTGCCCGTTTCTCTTCACCTGATTCTTCTATGAGTTATTAGCTTTGTAACATTTAAATAGAAATGCAGCATTAAAAACTTAAGATAGTCAGAGCTCATATGTAAAGCTTGTTGTGATGCAGTTCATAGTTCAGTGAACCGTCTCTGCAGACGAAATGAACCTGAGAGAAAAGAAAAAGAAATCTCACTGGAAAAAAAACAAAAATATTGTTCTGGGATTTTAACTGAACAAACGACACATTTTAAAAACCTGACCTTGAATTTATTTCAAGGGTAGTATTTTTAGTTTTGCTTCAAAGAAGTCTAGAAATGTTTGACCCAAATATACAAAATAAGTACCGATTAGATTATAATCAGTGAACTAGTTATTGAACTTTTTATTAAGAAATTGTTTGTATTTATTAGGGAATTATTTGTATTTCCTGCAAAAAGATCAGAGGAATAAATCTTAAGTTGTCATAGACCAGATATATCAAAATAAATAAGCTTCCATGGCAACAAGATAAAAGAAAAAGATAAAGTCAACAGTTTTTTTTTACTCACATTGATGTCTTTCGGTGGCTTCTTGCTTCCTGGAAGAGGGCAGATCATTTTGATTAGCATGTTTTCTGATGCATGTCGTTATGAGCCTGTAAAGTTTCACCTCTGGTTCTGATGTAAACAACAACAACAACACAGATCATCAGGATCAGTCCAGCGACGCGCAGAATCAGCAGGATGAAGCTCAGAACGGGCCAGTCTGTGGAATCTGGACAACATGATTTAAATGTTGCTTCATCTGGAGGTTTGACATGAATTTAAATAAATCATATCATTTACCTGAGAAGACAGGCGTGTAGTGAACCTCCGTCTGGACCTGGTCTAGCCGGACGAACCGACAGCTGTATCTCCTGTAGTTTCCCATCAGACGATTCACAGTGAGAACTGAACTGCAGCCTCGACGCAAGTTCTGACCAACTTTCTTTTGTTGCAGCACATTTCCAGTTTCATTCAGCCAGACGATGCGGCCCTCTGGGCATGAGAGGAGGTCAATGCACATCAGAGAGCAATTTAAATCCATGATTTTGTCCTTTTTACACTCAGCATCTGGTGGAGACGGAGAGACTGAAACAAGGAGAGAGACAATTATTGTAAGATTGTTTGACTATCTGGACAGTAATTAGTTACATTTATTCAGTTACTTGGACAACATTCTAGAAAAAAAGTTTCACAAGTATTTTTACTACGTCATACCTTTTATTGTCACTTCACTACTAATACTATGAAGTATCATCACTTTGAGTAACTGTACTAGATGAACAGGTTTTAAATAAAATGCACCAGACTCAGAACCACAGTTTGAGACAGAGTGAGACCTCTTGTTTGTAGACAAGCTTTGCTGTTGACACATTGTGGTTCATAAACGAGGCTGTGTGGATAAACGGAGGCGTCTCTCCATGACCACGTTGTTAAAGCGGTGAGACGCCTGATGCTTCCTGAAGGTTCTGCATCATGTGTGGAAATACAAACGTCCCATCAGATGAAACATGAAGGAGCCTTTACTGACCGGCACAAGCTTAGTGGAGCTGATTGACACCAAGTTTATTTATTTTTAAATGTGAGTGGGTTTGGGGAGGATTTGACCTCTGATGACCCCTGCAGATCATTTTTATTAATATCTTTGAAATGGTAGCTGCACAAACCGCAGTCGGGTTCATTGACATCAAATTTGTTGGATTTCGTAAAAGTAGGGGCACCGGTTGACCTTTTGACCTTTAAACTTTAATTTAAAAGTCATAATATCTTCAAAGCCAGGTCAGCACAAACAAAAGTTTTTGCTTCATAAATGTAGTCAAGTTGAGCGACACCAACCTTGTCTAATTTAAGAACGTTGACTTTCATGACCTCAGGAAACATTTATTAATATCTTTTTAAAAAATTACCGACATAAACAAAAATGTTTGCTGCACAAATGTAGCACAATGTTTGATTTCATATAGTGGGAGACTGGTTGATCTTTTGACCTTTAATCTTTTCTTAATATCTTCAAAGCCAAAGCAGCTCAAACTAAATATTTTGCTGCATAAATATAGTCGATTTGACTGACACCCATTTTTAGATTTGAAGAAGGTGAAAGGTCAACTTCACCAGGTTTTGCCTTCATATCGGTGCTGTTATTACGAACCTTATTACCACAGACAAACATATAAAGATGATCTTTGACAGGCAGAATGCTCAAGAATCAAACTTATTCTTGTTAATCTTCATAATTTTCCCTAAATACTTAAGGGAGATAAATAGATGCCTATTGGCTGGTATATGAGTTTATTTATGGTTCAGAATATGATGGGATAAAATGGCAGAGTGAGTTCATATGAATTGGAGGTATGGATTAACAGGAGTGATTATGAGAATCAGCATCTTACAACAGATTTAAACTGATTGCTAACTAGCAGAATGATTAAAGTGCAGGTGATCAAATACTCACTGGACATGAGACACAGCGAATTGTCCAACACGCTGATGAACATTGGAAACTGACATGTGTAGACACCAGCGTCTGAAGCCGTAACTTTCTTGATGATAAGAGATCCATTAATGTTCACACTCAGCCTTCCTCCTCTGGACGAAGCGTCCATCACCGTCCCGTTCATCACAAGAGTTTCTCCGCCGCGATGCCATTTAACCCCAAAATGTGAGCCGGATTGAGGAAGTTGACAACAAAACTACGTCCTCCCCCAGCGGACGGTAGGTCTCCATTCTATGTACAGTACAGACACTTACTGTAAAAAATATAATAAAAAGCTTTAAAAAGACTCTTCAGAATAATATTTGCAGATGCTTAACAATCCAAAACATTAGATGGGAGCTGAGAGGAAGTCTTGCTGTTTCAGCAAATAGACTCACTCAGAATGACTTAATTTAACAACTAGATTATTTGTTTTCCTCTGACTTTTCAAAAGTGTTTATTTTTTTAATGCTATCCTTAAAAATATACTTTCAGTGTCATTTTACTTTACTTTAACATTTTCTAAAATGTTTGTTTTCATTTTAGAAATTCTGCTCTCATCTTTGCAAAATCCAGCATTATTGTAATACAGTTGAATGGAGCTTCTGTTGTGGTTTTTGTTTATTTGACAGTTGTGATTATTACCATTAAACACAAGAGCTTGTTACTTATTTCAAACTATTGCCATAAACTACAATAATTAGTTAAAATAATAGTAAAAAAAACATTTACCTTCAAACTGAAGCACAAAAATGAACAGCGATCCAATGAAAGGCATTGTTCACCTGACTTCCTCACCCAAAGCTCTCTGTTAAAGCCATATAAAAGTAGAAGTGTATATATTTCCTCTTTATGGTCGAGTTTCTGTGAAAAGATCATAACAAAACAGCAGCATTCAAAATGCAGTGAGTAACATTTATATACAGCTTAAACAAATATTTACCTGTCGGTAGAAAATTATGTTTCAGTGAATCTTTTCAAATGAACTCAGAAACAGAGCAAAACTGTTCAGAGATATAATGGAAATGCAGATGTCCAGACAGATTATTAGAACTCGTCTCAGTTTGATATTTTTGATGCTCAGAAATCAGCTGTTTTTGTTATTGTTCTGCAGAATATAGTTTCTATTCGGTGCATGGCGACTGCCACAGAATTAAAAATAACTTTTTGTTCCCAGAGATCTGAAGTCTTTCTGATATGAATCAATTTAAGTTTAAACCCAAACCTGCTGTTGGTTTTACATCAGCGAAATGAGGAACCAGAGAAAAACACATTTAAATACACACAAAATATTATTTAGAATAAAATACACATTTACATTGTCTTACAGTTCCTCAGTAAATATGTGGAGTGAGTAAATAAAGAACTTTCACACACAGATGTGACGTCCTTTAAGAAACCAGAGAGCCATACTGGTTTCCATGAACCACCAAGGTTAGGAACCAAAACTCAGGTCACAGTGGAAAAACTTGAGTCAGTAAATTCATCTTAACTTGATGAATTTACAGACAAAGTTCTGGCACAATAACACAAAACAAAACAAATCCCCAGGCTATAAATTCATTCAGTTTACTTCCTTTTATGCAATAAAACTAACTTTATTTTCTTTGTATATAAAATATTTAAAGTTAGTGAAGGTTCAGAAACGAAGCTCTAAATCTTGTAAAGGATCCAAAGCAGTGATGCTACAATGTTACAAGTTAAAATGAAGAACATTTTCCAAAGAGAAGATCAACAGATTTAAAGTGTAAATTGATTACATGTTTCATCAGATGCTTTCTTATATGTAAGAAAGTTAATGAGATTTTTAATATATTTCAGAGTATAACTAGTGTAAAAACAACCAGAGGATAAATATTCACATTATATCTACACCTGGCAGCTGGAGCAACAATAAACTGACTCACCTTCTGGTTTTAACTCTTCAACATTATGATGTTTTTATCATTGATCCATTCATTTCTGTTTTGAGTGATGAATCCTGTTATTAAAAAGATAATATTAAAAACAGCTTAACAAACACAGCTGTTTGTTAAGATTCAAACAGCTGTGTTTGAATCTTAACACAGCTGAATGTCACTAGTCTAATCAGAAAAGTGTTACCTTTCAAATGATGCGTTCAAAACTGCAGGACATCAGAGTTCAGGCAGCTTCACCACACTGCCTCAGTAAAAACCTCCCAATAATTTCAGCAACATTAAAAATCAAAGAGTTATAAAGCAAAATTTAACCAAAGAAAATGTTTAATTTTCAACTTTCATACATAATAGCAATTTCAAAATAGGTTTTACAAAACAATGCACGATACTAATAAAACACAAAACAATATTAACTGAATATCTGGTTTAAAAGATGAGCTTTTAGCTGCTTCTAAAAAGAAACAACAGACTCAGAGGGAGACGGTCGCAATCTGACTCTGTTACTAACTCTCTGTCTCATTTCCACGCTGATCTCTGTGATCCAGAACCAGAACCATTAAACTGGACTCTGAAGGGGATGAGAAGCCGGAGCAGCTGACAGAGTGAAACATGTGGAAACTTGGAGGATTTAAACTCAGGCTTTGCTGAAACGTTCAAAACAATCTGCAGTATAAACTCAGGAGAGAAAAATAATTAAAAAAAACATTTTAGATAAATACAGAAAAAAAATGTGAGTTTGTTGTATTTTACACAATAAAAGTGGATTTAAGCATCAAGTAAACATTTTCTTTGAGTATTTGCAGTTCTGCTTGTGGATCTTAATCATCACTTACTGCATATTCATGCTGTTTCTCTTTAGTTCAGTATTTACAGGCCACATATTTTATAAACATAATAAAACTTTATCATATAACTCAGTCACAGTACATTTCTGCTAAGAAATCTTCATGATCACTTAAAAACAACAGAAAATGTCCAAACATGATGTAAATAAAATCTTTGGTGTCACTGAAACCTGAACCCAACAGCTCACTTCCTGTATTAACTTCCTGTGAGGCGGTTCATTAACTTCCTGTTTCTTCATTTTGTGAGGCAGCTGTAGAGGTCGCTGGGATCGATGTCCGCCTCTTTCTTTTTTTTAGTCCTCACAGCAGAATAAGTCACAGTTTCTTCATCCGGTTGGACCTGCAGCACAAAAACCACAAACCGTTTCAGTTCCATATGAAAGAACTGAAATGTAGATATTTGGTTGTTGTAACATTTCACATTAAAATAATCTCACTCTTTTGTTTTCTCTTTAAAAAATGTCATTTAGTTATGTAGTGTATTTTTATTACAGTTGTTTGTTCTCACTGCAGAGCTGATTGTTTTGTTGACAACTTTGTTTGTATTTTCAGTTTATTTCATCTTTTGTCCAAATGTCTCATCACTCTGGGAAAACGTCAGATTTCCTCCCAATAAAGTTGCTTAGTTGGCGTCTCTGACCTCTAACCTTTAACCCGTCATCAAAGGAGCTACAGGGGGAAAAGTCTAATTGAGACGTGGCTAAACTGCATTAGACATAAACATGGATTATTTTTATTTGGTTTGGGCCGACAGAACCAGGAAGAACCAGGAAGAAGAGAGGAGGGGAATGATAAAAATCCTGTCTACCATTTTACTGGAAGCCAGAATTAGAACATGGCAACATCCAAGTAACGATTCTTCAAAGCATCTCTTACAAACATGGGTTTAAGCTTTTCCTTTCATACGCAAATTACACTTTAAATGTTTCCAGTTTACAGGAGCTTCATGTAACATTCATTTTTGTACAAGAGTGTCTTGTAAAATAAACATGTTTTCACCACAGCTTATTACTGCTGATGCGAGGAGCGGCCATATTGAAACGCTGCTTGTATTTTGATATGAAAGGAGTGTAACTTTGTCACAGAGAAACTGTAATCATATTATAATACATTTAACATGTAAACAGATGAATTCAGTCAGTCTTCTACCTGCAGCTTAGATTGGATTTGTTTTATTCATTGGTTTTATGAAATCAAACACATTTAAAATGAGACATTATAAGATTGTAAAGCTCATTGGGTCTCTTACCTTTTTCTTCTCAGAGGGTTTGGAGTGGCTAACAGTAGCATAGGTCAGGTTGGACTGCAGCTCATCCTGAGAACAAACAGTTTATATTTATCTACTGTTAGAAACAATCTGCATCTGTGGAACCACAGAAACTCTTCTGTCTTATTCTGTCCTGCTGGGTTTGTTCATTTCATTCATTTTATTTACCCAGGAAGAGACAACGTGTCCAACATGCCCACTGAGACACAAAGTAACAAAGTAAAAGTTTTCCATGTAGTTTGATCGACTTTCAAAAGAAAGAAAACAAAACAAACCAGATAAGATATTCCATCAAATCAAGTTCCAGGAAAAGCTAAGTTTGCAAAGCTGCCTCTGAATATTTGGAACAATTTGGGTTCACAGAGTCATGTGACACGTCTCAATTCTAACTGTAGAGCACAGTGGTGGAGGACTGGTGATGTGGGATTGTTTTAAAGACTGAACCTTTTTCAGTCATTAAACCAACCATGAACCTTTCTGTGTGTCAGAGAATCCTGAATGACAGAATGTCTCTGAAACTGAAGCTTCAGCCAAACCGGGTCATGATGTGACATCACTGGTCCATAAACATGAGATGATTATGATTCCCACAGTGTGTGAACAGAAGAGAAGAGGAGAAAAACAAACTAAAACCAAAACGATGATAATGAAAACAGAGTTATTTAACAAAGGAAAATGTGAACTTATTACTTTTGGTTAATCAAATGTTGATAAAACTCTACAGATTTCCTGTTTCATAATTAATAAACAGAAATGAGGGACAGAGAGACGGTCCAGTCAAAGTCTCTCAGCCTCAGTTCACAGGTGAGTCTAACCAACATAAAGAGATAAAATTACAAATATTTCATATTGACTTAATTATTACATTATTTCTTCAAGAAAACAGCTGCTACTGTATTTCACTGACTGATAAACATCAGATTTTATTCTGTTATTAGTTGCTGCTAATTGTATCGATTTAAAACTAAGTGTTTCGTTTTCTGACAAGTTTAGAAAAAGGAAGAACTAAAGTGACATTTCCTGTCACTTTAGATTTCCTGAGAGCTAAAGATGTCACAACTGTTTCATGTACAGAAATAGTTCCAGTTTTCCACCATTAAAAGTGCATTGAGTGATTTGATGTTTTTTCTCCAAACCCCATAAAAAGTGTGTTTGTGTTGATACTCACATATTGATGATTGTCAATAACTGAATCTTGATTTTCTGAAAAGAAAATAAATCATCAGAATCATTTCCATAAAACATTTTTAGTGATCATATTGAACTTCTGCTTATTTTTAACCACTATTGGTCCACCGCCCTGTGGTAACTATGGAAACAGTTCTTCCTCATTCTGGGAAAAGTCTTTCACAGAGTTAGATGTCAGAAACAGAAGTGAAATAAAATGACTGCAGTTCTTTGCTGAAACTGACCCAGAAGAGGCAGAAAATGCAGCATCATGCTCCAAACCTGTTTGTGTTGTTACATCCTGCACACATTTAACTCATAGAGGAAAGAGCTCAGAACAGGAAGTTCAGCTCAGCTAACTTCCTGTAGCCGCACTCAGTTTGGTTAGACTTTGACTATGCCATTCTGACTCTTACTTTCGTGTGGCCAACAGTCATATGGCAACAGAGCGTCCATGTAATCCAGGCCTGCATTTTACAGGCTGATCAAAACTATTTTAAAGATTTAGTTTGCTCTCTATAATATTTTTGTAGTTTTAGAATATCTTTGCATCCAAAGAAAGCAGCTTAATCAGATTCTATGAGATGAATGCTGCAGCCTGGTTGGTTTTTCCAGACTGTTTCAGACATTTTGTTTAGGGAAGCATCGATTTATCAGCCGGTCGATTTATCTGTGTCAATTTCCTTCATTTTGGAAGATCAGCAGATTTTTACATGTGAAGCTGATCTTATCCACCGATGTTATCAACCTTGGCAAAGGTCTAAAAATCAACCACTGTGCTTTTCTTTTCTCCCGTGAGAAAACCGGCCGACCAGGTCATGTCTGCACATTTTCCGTTAACAATAGTCACTCCACTGTTGCCAATTCAGCAACTTTCTTGACATATTGAGCAACATTTCAGACAAAAAAATTTTATCAGCCAAAATCGGAATCATTAAGTTCAGCTTTTGAAAGATTGGTAATCAGCCAGATAGTGCAATTTCATAATATAATGAAGTAACTATGTTAACTTTTCACAAAAATGCTGAATGTATCAAATATGACTGAAAAGAAAATTGACTTTATAATTTAATGCCTTCAAATTGGGGCTCTGTCTCTTTAAAACTCGGCCTTCAGGAAGTCATCACAACATGGCTGCTCTGTTAACAGACAGCTGTTCAGTGTTAGATGCTTTAATTCTTCATTTAAAGTTCTTTCATACTAATAAAGACATGTTTTTATAAATGAGTAAATTTGCATAAACTACCTGTTGTGGTTTTGTGATCCTCTTTATTTCTGGTTTTTCTGTGTTTGATGAAAACAGCAGCAAGAACAACCAGCAGCAGCAGAACGCCGATCACTGAGCCGAGGATGATGATGGTGGTGGAACTGATGCTATTAGGAGCTGATGTATAAAGATTCAGATTACTAATCATCCAATACATAATGTACGCTAGGCTTAAAAAGATATCACTACATTTCAATAAACATTCATACGATTGATTTGATCACATTTTTATTTAAATTTTCTCTTAATAAGATGACATCATACCTTCAGATCCATAATGAGCTTCTATCTTCACTGTTTCTCCTTCAACAAACTGGCAGGTGAATCTTCTGCTGCTCTGAAGATTCACAGTCAGATAAGAATCACAACCAAACTGTCCTCCAGATTTATATCCATCACCTTCACCAGTCAGTTCAGTTCCTGTCTCATCCACCCAGAGGAGACTTTTATCTGGACAAGAACCTGACCAGTATCTCAACAGAGAACACTGTAATGTGAAATCATCCTTTGTTGGATCAACATCTGTTGGAGATGAAGAGACTGAAAGAAAATAATAACATTTCAGTATTAAAGATGTTTTCTAAAGTCAGAAAACTAACAAAATTAAATGTATTTTTATGCTTATTGTGCTGTTCACATGGTTCTCTGTGTCTTTTGTTTTGAGCCGATCCATGTCATGTTCCTCATTTCTGTTATTCTTGCTCCTGTGTCTCCCTGATTGTTTCCTTCTTCATCCTCTCAGTCAGACCGACAGTCACTGCCAGATTATCAAACTCCTTTAGCTAGTAGTTTTCCATCACTCTCACTTCGCCCTCATTGTTGCATCCATGCTCTTGTTCCCTCAATTGGCTCCTTTGCCTTTGTCAGATGGTCTCTGTTTGTCCATCTGGATCTCGACCCACGCCTGTTTTTCAGATACCCCACTCACTCCCACTCCCACCGATACCTATTCTGCTCTCTGACTCTTCGTGTATGACCACTGCCCGTCTGACCAAAGATTTGAATTTTTCCCTTTAGCTGAACGTGAAGGAGGACAGTGTCGGTCTTCCTGGACCGTAACAGAGTCGGTGCTGCCCTGCATCAGCGCTTCTCCTCCCCCAGACAATCCTTCCAGATCCCTCCATCAGTACAACATCTGCTCTCTTCCTCGTCCCTCAGCTGATCGGTTCAGTTCCTGATCAGCAGGTCAGGTTACTGTACTCTCCACACACACTAACAGATTCCTTCTGAAATATTTCTCAAGTCACTGATCTCTCCTCTCCACCCTCCTCACAGTGCTGCCGCTGATGATCCAGTGTGTCCGGTCTGCTCTGTCTTTTAATAAATCTGAGTTTTCTGTTTACTCCTGTGTGGCTGATTGAGTCTTTACACTTATGAAATACATCTGTGGAAACATTGAATATTAATATATGGCAGTAACTCTGAAGGTGAGCCATTGGAACTGGAGTTATGCCACTAAAACATCAATAACATTGTAATGATAGAACTGAACAGATTTGTTTAGTCTCTAAAATCAGACAGATCCAGTTCCAGTCCTGACTGAACTCAGTTTAGATCATGATGATGAAATATCATGATCTAAACCAGGGGTGTCAAACTCCAAAGGGCCACTGTCCTGCAACTTTTAGATGTGCCTCTGCTGCACCACCTGACCAGAATAATTAGGTCATTAAGGCTCTGGAGATCTGATCCACACAAGGAGGAGGTAATTAAGCCGTTTCATTCCAGTGTTTTGTACCTGTGGCACATCTAAAAACTGCAGGACACCTGGAGGACTGGAGTTTGACACCTGTGATCTAAACAGTCAGATCCACACAGAGAATTTAGGATTAAATACTGATATCAGCAGGTAGAGTTATTAGTTTAGATTACTTACTGATCATCACATTTAGATAAACATTTGTATTATATCTGCAGCGGTAACGTCCAGCATCCTCAGCTGTGATGTTGTTGATGATCAGAGAACAGTTTCTGTCAAAACTCAGCCTGGCAGAACGAGATGAACTCTGAACGATTCCTCTCTGAACTTCCTGTTCGCTGTTCATGTTGTTTCTTCTCTTATAAATCCAGTTAACAGAGGAGCAGGAGTCGGACGATGAAGGTTTGTTACAGGGTAGAACAGCTTCATGTCCAACACTGTGGTAGAGATGGACTGGAAAAAACATTCAGAGAAATATTTTACTCTAAATGTAGCTATTAATACAGAATCAGTCTCTGTGTTCTGCCTGAATTCACCTGAAACATAGAATATGTTTAAAGATTAAATGCATCATTAACAATAACATTACTCAACATTTGAACCCAAAAACATTTTTCTCAAGACTAAAGAAACAATTATTTAATCTTTGCATGTCCTTTTATCATCCTGTGAATCTTTTCTACAGATCAGATGTTATTTTGACCTCATTGTTGAAATTCTGGTCACACATTTACAAAATCCCTCAGTTTTGTCTTGGTTTAAATATTCAGTTTTACAGAAAACTTCAGTTTCTTTGCAAAAGCAGGAGTTACATAGCAAAGTGCAATTTACTATGTAACATTATCAATGAGGTTTTAAGATAAACAATTAGTCAATTTTAGCTAAAAGCTAGATATATAAAAAATAAATAAAAAAATAATTATTTTTATTATTTTTATATATATATATATATATATATATATATATATATGCACAATAGAAACCGTTCACAAATCTCGAAACAGCAACTACTGAATTTCAGAAGTTTGAATTTCTTTTATTTGCATTAAAACTTTAGTTTCTCCTGAAGATCTGGATGATTTATTTCTCACTGTTAAAACTCAGTTTATTATCTAACCTGGAAACTGACCAACATGTGACTCTCAGTCTGAGTCTCTGTGAGCATTTCTCTGTTGAACACATTTATCTGTCTCTTCCAGTTTGTTTCACTTCATTCTTTTTATATTTTTTATCTTTTCCATATTTTCCATCTGTCTCTAACAGCCTCTAAAAGTTGCTGCTCTGTTTTGGTGTCACTTTTTAAAGTTTCCCTACAGAACGCTGCACTTTGTTCCACATAAACATTCAGAAAGTTCACTGATCAGTTCAATGGATCAGAAGCTCTTAACAATCAATTTACTTAAAATAAAAATCAATACATTCTGTTATTAATCAAGCTTTATGATTCAATTATCACTGTCTTCTCTCAAACACATTCATATCATTATTTATATAAATCCCACTCAGTATCTAGAAATTAAATTAATACCTTTAAATTTTGTTTAATCTTTGTTCTCTTTGCTTTCATGTTTGTTGTTTCAGTGATTTTAAGATACAGCAGATAAATAAAAAAAATAGTTCTGAATCTTGTTTATGTGGAAGAAAAGGAGCATGTTTTATTTAAGATGGAAAACTGATTTAGAAAATGTAGAAGGACAAATGACACCCACATATATTACTAATTTAGAATATAATAAATATTCTGAATATTCTAGTAATTCCTGCTATTTATCTCATTTACTCTGTAAAGAAATATCATCATACCTTGTATGTATTGAGCTTCAACCTTCACTTTGTTTCCTTCAATAAACTGGCAGGTGAATCTTCTCTTGGTTTCGCTCTGATGCTTCACAGTCAGAGAGGAAACACATCTTCCTCTTAAGCTGCGATCATCACTTTGACCAGTCAGTTCAGTTCCTGTCTCATCCAACCAGCGGAAACTTTTCTCTGGACAAGAACCCAGGTTACCGTATCTCCACAGAGAACACTGTAATGTTAAATCTTCCTTTGTTGGATCAGCATCTGAAACTGAAAGCAAAATTAAACTCGTCTCAGTTTGAAAACCATTTAATTTCTCTAAAGTGAGAATTTTAACAAAGTGTTAGCCTCTCAGGCTGCAGAAAGTAGAATAGAAAATAAATAGTAACATTATTTTTAATAAAACTTCAGATGTTTTCTCCATGTTACTTTATTATTGATCTGCACTAAATTTGAATTATTTTTTAATTTCCTTTATTTAACCTAATGAACCCAATTAGATCTAGATCCCATTTTCAAGATGGACGTGGGCAGAAATCTGCAGCACACAACAACATGGAAGAAAAACTAATTAATACATATGCACAAGTTTAATACTAATATTACAGAACTGAGCAGGTTTTCATCATCATAATGAAAGAAAACAAGTTATGTAGAAAGTTGATTATTCAAAG
>CAEFZY010025285.1:0-26225 GCA_903066815.1 Brachyrhaphis roseni | reverse complement strand
TCTGGGCCTCCCTTCTGAAGCTGCTACCCCCGCGACCCGACCCCGGATAAGCGGAAGACGATGGATGGATGGATGGATCCTGCATTTCTCAGTTCTCGCCCCGTCTGAACTTATCTTGGTGTAACTTGTTGAACTTCAGCCACCACCTGAACAGCATGCAGAAGACTGTCTCTGCAGGTTCCCGGGTTATGTGTCCTTTTTTATTCCTCTTGGGGTTTAATTAGCTTGTTTAAGGTAATTCAGTCTCAGCAGGAAGCGCGCTGCCTCCCGAGCTGAAGCAGGTCTCTGCTCTGCGCTGAAAGGCAGGTCACATTTTTAAAGAGACTCATTATCCATCTCCTTCCAGTGTTTTCCGTTTTTCCTTCCAGTCACAACCCACTCTTCCCTCCTGCTGCTGTTTTATTGTACATCAGCCAAAGACTAGCAGTTAGTCTGCGTAGTTCTAATAAAGCACCGTTTCATGCAGGAACCTACATGCCCACAATAATACCCCTCAGTTTATCATTATTGCCAAACATTACAAGAAATATTGAATGTTGGTTTGTTGCTTGGACACCAAGGACATTTCAAGCAAAGCTTGTATCTTGCATAGATAGCTTTCGTCTTCAATAAATTTATAATTTTACCCCGTAGGACTTCAAAATAAAAGAAACAAATCATACTCAGACAGAGACAGAATTAAGAGAAATGTTCCCAATTTCTTTTTTCTTTTTTTTGTAATATGAGTGTACAGATTGAAAAACAGATGACCTCTACTGTATTAAATGAAACATTTTCTTTAAAAGGCTATCAAAACTGAGGTTTAAATAACTATTTTTATTTTTAAATCATATAATTCTGCTTCTTGAGTGGGTATTTCTCATTCATAGTTTTTGCTAAAAGCTTTTTGTATAAATAGAGGGAGAATAACTTTGGCTTAACAAAGTTTTAAACCATGTGTAAACCTTAAAGGTCTGTAGAATAACAATGAAAATTTAAATAAAATGTAACAAAATAGCATAATAGATCCAGAAAATTGCTTTAACAATGTATTACTTTAATGTCATGCACACTCATGCAACCAGATGGTGTTGCATTCAAATTTTTCTGCATTTTTTTCCTTTACAGATTTATTTATATTTCTATTGTTTTTCACAGAATATGATAAAAAAAAAATCTATTATATGATTAATCACACCTTTTTTTGCATTTCTAAAGTTTCAAAATTCATTAGACAAAAGTGGTTGTAATATGGTGTGGGATCATTTTGGTAGTTGCTAGTAGCGTGAAGGCTTCTGGAAAATAGTGCTTTAGTAGCTTGAATTTAATTTATTTAGACAAATATTTTGAGAAGCTGTTATTTGGTAAAAGTCTTGTCATTTTGCAAGACACCATCTTAAGGCAAGTTGAGATTAGAAACCAATAAAAATAGAGTAGCTGGACTCTTTTACAGCAAGCCAACGGTGACTTCTGGCTTGTATCCTTTTACGAAAACACTTGGGGACAGAGGAAGTTTGTCTTTTCAAAGAGAACTCATAAAGCACTTTTAGTGTTTGAACATGTGGGAATAAAAGAGAAGTAGAAATCATCAGTAGAAAGGTGCTAAAAGCTTCAAAGCAGCTGCAAAAAATAAAAATAAGGCTCTCGTTTTTCACAAGTGTTCCTAAACCAAATATTACTGCTATAATTTTAAACTGCATGTGTCACCACCTTAATGTTTTCTACAAATATTTTGTCAGAAAAACAACAATTTATCCAAACTCCAGGTAAAGACTCTCTAGATTGTGTGGATGAGTGCAACATTGAGAGCACAAGGGTGCATTTCAATATAATTAGATATAAAGGTGATAATAGCTTTCTGATGATAGGGTGATGAATGGGCCTCATTGGGTCATACAAATATGAACATTTACAGAGTAGGATAAATATTTTTTCAAACACATTCTCCAGACATGCACATGTTTAACTTTATGTGAACATTTTGCAGGCTGGTATGTTTAAATTCAACATGAATGCTTCAAAATGTTCCCCCTCTTTAAAAAGACACGTGAAGAAACCACTGCCTGTTTGACTTTGAGATTTGATTTTGTAACAGATGAACATTGTTTCTTTCTTAGTCCTACATATATTAGTTTTGTTGCATAGCAAATTTGAACTGTATAGAAACCGCCCTTGAAAACGTACGATTTCAGAACTCTAAAGCAGATAACTGAATCTTCTTCATGCACTGTTTCTTATTTTCACTGCATTGTTGAAGGACAGCTAAACAGAGAGATTTTTGCAGAGATTCAGCTTTCTTTGTGGAAGTCTTGTTATATGGTTTTAAATCTTACACATTTGCTCTTTATGTTCTTCAAATGGGATTTCATTTATAGCATTTTGCATTAAAGGCTCCTCCAGCAATAACTTAAAGTGTCCTTTTTTTGGCTGCGTTCACACTGTAGCCTGAAGTGACCAAATTCTGATATTTTTGTCAAACCAGATTTTCAGAAAATGAAGACCAGAGCGGTCTTCATTTTCATAGTTTCACCTCAACTGAGAAAAACAGAATCTAAGAAAAAAAAACAGAAACTCATATTGTATGATTTTAAATAATTTATTAGCATTTTATTGCATGTACAAAGTATTTGAAGCCTTTGTTTGCATTTACAGAGGTATAGCATTTCCTGTAGTTCTTCAGCCAAACTCCCACACCAAAGCAGGGGTTTATTCCTCCATACAGATAATAACATAAAGCTTCAGCTTCTTCTAAAGATTTTCTTTTGGGTTCAGGCATGGAGACTGTCTAGCCCACTGCAGGAACTTCACACGCTTCTTACAGAACCACTTCTTTGTTGCAAATGAATTATTAAAAATATTGGATTGTATTTTATACTGTCTTTCACAGTTGAGGTGTACCTACGATGGAAATTTCATCTTTCTCTGTTATTTATAAGTAAATTTATAAGTAAATTTGTAAATCTGTGCTGTATCAAATATTTATTTTTCTCACTTATTTTCCTGTCATCATATGCTTTGATGTATAAACATTAATTTACTGACGAGGATTTGAGTGATTGATTGTAAACTTCCTGTTTTTCTTAAGGTCATAACAACCAATGGCGACTTTAGTTCGAATCCAGTTTCCTTCACAGTGTACAGCACAACAAACTCATCTGTGTAGATCTTTTGCAAATTAGACAGTTTAATAAACAAACATTCATCAGATAGGACAAAGTTTCTGCAAGTGCCTCAATAACAATAATAAATTCAGCGAGAAAAAATTAATTATGCTGCAAATCCTATGAAATTCAAAATAAACTTCAGAAAAGAACATGTAGTTTGTTGACATTTAGAGACAGACAGTAGTTTGAGTTTCCATTTTGATGCATTTCCTGAAGAGAAAAAAAAAATAACTTGAATTTTTTTGTATTCGGTGTGGAAATGGTTTTTTGTATCAGATGTGTAATCTTGCAATCTAAAAATCTTCTGTTTATCAAACTGTATTTCTTTTTTGCTTTTGTTGCTTTTCCACTTTCATCAAACTTTGTTTATTGTGGAGCAGAGGTCCAATCAGACCACCAGAAATCTCCTCGGTCAGTTCTGATCCATGATTGGCAGGAGAGATATGCTTTTCACTGAAGATCAATAGATATGTACGGACATACCTTGATGCCAAAAAGGGATAATTTTCTATTTCTTTCATTTTGTGCTAGATTTAAAATGATTACCTTTGTCATAAAACCAACAGCACATCTAGTCTTTGTCATATAAAACACCATTGCTTTTCAGGAAGAAGCTCCTGTAATTTTAAATATATTTAAATAGCTGACCCTTCTGACTGAGTTTTGATTGAAATAAGAAGAATATGTTTTAATATTACACAAAAAACTTACAGAATATGTAAAAAAAACCCTTACATTTCTTCAGTTTAAAACACAAACAGGAAGCTGTAGAAAGCAAAAACTTAAACACTTGTTATCCTGGGTTCTGATTGTTCCTCTCTCTAACTTAATTCCTCCTTCTTACATGGCTGAATGATTGTAAGTGGAGTGAGTGTGAACCCTGTGACCACGCATGTCTGTCTAATCAGAGGAGCTGTCTTTGAAGCTGATTGAAGCCTGGTTCAAATGTAACAAACATCATTACTCCTGATTCCTTGTAGACGGCCTGACTGCAACACAAACACAGCAACCTTTAACACAAACTTAGCGACATTATCAAAGAGCTGTGCGGAAATGAAAATAATAAATGTCCATGTGCCTGCTAATCAGCAAGAGATCAATATCTTATGTAAGGAGAGTTTTTCTGAGCACTGCCATGGGAAAATAAATTGTAATATTTTTTCTTATTAAGCAAGATTAATCTAGATCAGGATTATACTCAGAGTAATCTGTCTAATTTACTGAAAATTTATGAAGTAAAGCTGCTAGTTATATTTGAGTAACTCCTGATTAAACTAACTATGAAGAAAGATTTCTTAATAAATCTAACAGCTGCCATTTTGGAAACATTTTTTTTTTTTAGTTGTTGAGGTCTTAAATACAGACTCTACTTTTATTAATCCCCACAAGAAGCACTTTTCAATTAAATTTTTTAGCCACAATTAAGACACAATATTTAGAGAGAAAATGACAGACACAGCTGGATTATTAATAGATGCTCTGTGAGCTTTGACATTCCAGTTACTAAAATCTTTGTCAGGTCTGGGCGTCAAGAGCAAACAAAATCAAATATATTATTGACATAGAGATATGACTCTTTCAAATATTAAATCCAGGCAGTTGTGTGCTTTTGCATTATTGCACATATTATTATTGAAATGACAATTGAAATTTGATATTTTGTGCATCTCTAAAGCAAACATGCACTGCAATGTTTTAATGACTTTATAGTTGGATTAAAGTAACTTTGATGTGTTTCCTGCATACAGTAAACCAATCACAACATAACCTTTAACATGCCCTTGTAATCTAATGAGTTAAAGTATTGGGACTTGGCTGGCTTAGAGAAACATAAATCAAGTCCTCATAATGACTACATATAGATTTGTGTCTCCTAAATCTAAGTGACATGCACTGTTCCATCTTCCTATTCTCTTCTCTCTGAAAACTCAGAAAAGGTCTATTTGATCCATTTATCAATTCCTTGGTATGAAACCATCATGCTCCTGTCACATCAACCTCTGCAGATGTTTGATTAATGAGTGTATCACAGTGGGCTGATGCCTTTGTCCGTCTGTATTTGCGCTGCATCGATTTCGAGCAGGCCGGTCATACTCAGAGACTACCATGTCTTGGTCATAGAGCTCCTTGAGGTGTTGGGCTGATCAGCTGATGGGGAAAAGCCCTGATTGAATGTCAGTGCACTCACAACTGACTTTGAGCACATTATTGATTTCTGCAAACGCTGCTCATTCTTTGTCTGCAAATGTTGTGCCTTCTTTGGTCTGTACGTGTGTGTGTGGGGGTGTGTGTGTGTGTGTGTGTGTGTGTGTGTGTGTTGAAGAGCTCCAAATGGAGGCATAGAGGCGCTTTCATCTGTTGAGTTAGTAGCAAGCCTTATTCTGCACCTGTGTTTGATGTCACAAAAAATAGGATGTCTGAGTGTGTGTTTTTTTTTTTCCTATCTCAGAGACGATCTCAAAAGCCAGCGGCTTAGAGTCAGAACCCCCAGAATGTATTGCTAAAAGGTTGTTTCTGAAATGAAAATCGGATTTTAATGCATTTGCATTCAAACGGTTGAGCTGAGTTAGTTTTTGAATTGTTGTTTTTTTGTCCTTTCTGTTTCTCCATCTTTCTTGCAGAGGACACAGCGTTTGAGGCAGGCGTGCGGGTGCAGATCCACAGCCAGGCGGAGCCCCCATTTGTTCACGAACTTGGCTTTGGCGTGGCCCCTGGCTTCCAGACCTTCGTGGCCACTCAGGAGCAGAGGGTAGGTGCCCCATCATTATCACCATCACTCTTTTTGTGCACTTTCCCCACCTCTACTCCACACATTGGGCTTATCCCTTAGAGATAATGTGATGAATAACCTGCCATAACAGGCATGATTAGATTCTGTGCATCCAGGTTCATGTGTGAGGGGGAATGATGTTTTTTCTTGTTCTGCCTTGGGGCCTTTAGGTGACCTCTTCTGTCTCCTGGTGACTGTTGACAGATGAGTGATGAACTTGTCCCTATTGTTTCCAGCTATGACCTTTCTGGTAGTGTTGCTCTCAACCCAATCTAAGTTTTACTCAATCATACTAAACATTATTCTGTCACATTAAGCTGCAGGGTCTACAGATATACACAGCCAATGCTAGTTAATGTTTTCTCTCCATTGCCGTTCTTCTACTTCAGATGGCTGTTTATCAAAGCTCTTCACTGAAGTTCAAGTGGCCTATTCACATCTCAAGATGAATCAGTTTATTCTGCCCCCGTCAGACTTACCTAATGTAGTTATGAAGTGTTTTGTAACACTGACAAGAAGCAGAAACTTAAACAGAGACATACCAATTGAATGCCAACAGGGAATTGACCAAGACAAAAAATAACTGTAATACATAACCTCAATATAGCTTCTCTCCATAAAAATATGAAAACATTGTTCCTGCTGAAATTTTAAGATACAAATGTTACACAGTTATCTGACAGAGAAAAATCTAAAGTACTGTGAGGTGAGTATTTTCAATAGTTAGGAACTTTAAGGCAGAGTTTAGGGTTGAAATATCAAACTATTTAGTCTAACTTTGTTTTTAATGAGTATTTCTTTTCTAACTTTGTTCTTTCAATGTTATTTCTAATGCCCACCTTAACGTTATGACCCTTGAAGTTTATGAAAATGACTTCACAACACCTTGAATTTGACTCGAGTGGGTTTGATTCTTTGTAATTTCTGAACAATAAAACTACTGATCTGTATATCAGTTCTATGCAAAAATAATACCCATGTTTCTGTCCCACATTTCTGTGGCTTTAAATGGAGTACCGGCATAAATTTTTCCTACTTAAAGCACTGCTGTCTTCCCAACATTCTTTTTCTCAGTTTGGCATTTGCATAATGTCAACTCATTACATGTTAACTTTGTTTTTATTGTGCTTTTATATGCAGTTTTTAACGAGCTTTGTGTAAGCTGACAGATTACACATTTTAAAAATAGAAACCACATATTTGTTTTAGGTGGGTAGTGGTGCCAATTCCTTTAATGAAGTAAGAACCTGCTGCTTCTCTATTCATCAAAGATCTACGAAGTTGAAACATCACTGTAGCGATGTAGTTTTAGAAAAACACTTCTTTTTTAAAGCAGTGCTAATCACTGCAACAATGTGGTTAAGTCGAGATGATGATGCCATGTCATTGTTTGATTCTTCTAGGTTATTTCTCAACATTTGGTTAGATTTGCATGTATGTATGTTTCTTTAGGGTAAAACCTGATGCTCACCACTTGCTGGCGTGAATCACAGAGAAATCCTAACAAATCTGGAACAACACAAAACTTTTTATTAATCTTTTTATTCATTTTGTGAAATTCATTTAACAGAAACTGTTTTGCTTAGGGAGTTCAGTGACAACATGAAGGCCAAAGATACAGAAATTTATTGTTTTAGTCTTGTAAATTGAAATAGACCTTATAGTGCGGTGGAGATCTCTGTCTGAGCGTTCCTGTTTTCTAAAGCTTTAAGTTAGTGTTTAAAATCTTAGGCTATGCATTGGTAAAGCATTTTGGGATTTTTATTGGTGAAATGCATTGTTTAGCTAAAATCTACAAGTTAACTCAATGTTATCAACATTGAAACAAAACTTTACTAAAGTAGCCTGAAAGGCCACACTTAGAAGAATAATCAATTTCTCTAAAAGTCATTACAGTTTGCAAATGTACTAAAGGAAAGGGACTTAGCTTGTCATCAAAGTTAACCTGAGATAATATTATGAGGAGAAATCTGAATTGGCCAATTCTATCAAATACAAGAGTAAAATATGTAAAGTCGGGAATTTGAAAAAAAGTTATAATTTTCTCTATAAATATTCTGGCATGTGGTGAATAAAAAATATTTTGTTAACCCTAAATGACCTAAACTAGAAAGATTTACTTTAATGTCAGACAATAAGAAAGAAAATGTTATTTATCTTAGTAAGTACGTAAATATCTGATTTAACTGTACATACATTGGCACAGTCATCCAACCACAGCCATTTTTTTTTATTTCCATCAAAATGTTGATGGCATTATTCTGATTGGATAATTTATCCACTCTTCCACTTCTTGGCAAAATGTGTAGAGTTCATTTGGATTAGTCCTGTGCCAGTCCAGTCTGGCACAGGACTTGGGCACACTCAACAATTTCCCAAAATGGTTGATACCAAAGCTTTGGGGAGGCTTTTCAGAGAGTTCATGACAAATTGAGCAACAGTAAGACATTCAGCAGGAGTAATTGGAAACTTTATTTGAATGTATGCTTAGTTTTGAAAAGTGTTTCTGGAAAGCTCTTAGAAATGCTCCTATGTTCCTGTGTCAGAAAGTGACTTTGAAATTCAAAACAATTTTATAAACATTGAAAGGTTTTGACTTTCTAACATATTTATCATTCTCCCATTGAATTAATTAACTTTTACAGTGCAAATCATCAGTATAATCTCTTTATTTCTAATGGAAATAAATATGGAAAAAATGGATAACACATGCAAAACAAAAAGCTTAAAAGTTTGATGCCAAATGAATAAAAATCTCAGACGTCTTAGTGGAAGGGGCTGCTGCAGAAGGTCCTAAATCAACGTTGGCAGCTCCAAAGTTTGTGCAGCAGCAGGCTGAGGAGCAGGTGGGGAGTCTCTGTAAATGGTACTCCATCCAGATGGGTAGGATCAAATGATTATTTTCAGATTATCTGTGATGCCACAATGAAACTAAGCAAAGATAGGCATCCTTCCTGTTTGTTTGTTTATTACATTGTGGTATTTTAGCTGAAACTTTCATCATCTGCAGCTTAAAAATGCAAAGAAGCAGAGGGAATTGTTGAGTTTACTGCTCTGAGGAAAGGTTTGCAAAAGGCCTTTAGTACAGAACGTTTACATATGTTCTATGAAGGAGTCATGATCACCGATCAGTGCTGAGTTCAGTTTTAAAGTTTCTGGATCTCTGTGGGCTAAAGCAAAACAAAAAGACAATGGAATGCATTGTCCCATCAATGTAGGTTTGGAAATAGTGCTGTTAAAGTTATACACATAAATGGATACTTTAACATAATTAATTAGGTTTTATTAGAGCTGTCATTCCATGTTTTGTTTCACTGATATCAAATTACTTTAGATGTATTTCCACTGCAGAAACATAAGAACCAGAGTTTTATTCTGGCCGTGGTTTTTCTCTTCCTCTTGGACCAAATCAGACAAAAGTTGATTGAAATCTGCCACAAAATTGGCAGAAGAAACTTTTTAGATGGAGCCTGAACTAAAAGTAGGGCTGGTTATTGACAACCCTACAAGATGCCAACCATTTCTTATCAGTTGAATATCCTGATTTCATTGTCGTCATTTGCTCCTCATGATTGTTGATCAGTCTCTGAATTTAAGTTTGAATGGATTTCTATGGCTCTCTGTGTGTCCATTGTTGCTGTTAATATGAGGCACAAGATTTATACAAAGTACTTATGAGTCAAATTGATTTGAATTACCTCTCAGAGCATAGCCACTATTTTTACACACTGTAAGAAAATATTACCATTAACAGGGCTGGCCAGCCAAAACTGATATCCAAGGTAGAGCATCCAATTTAGTGTTTTTTCATACTTATTTTGCTATCTAAGGAATTTAGACTGCATTAAACCTCTTCTAGTTAATTGTTAATAATTATTATGATTACCCTGATGAAACCTGAACTGAATAATTCTGCACTGAACAGAAATTCATTAAAACACAGTTTGCTATGTACATTTTACTGATGTTGAAAAAACGGAGCTACTTCTCTATTTCTGTGTATAGGGTAGAGGTGGGTTGGTCCTCAACCGCCGATGTCTTGCAGTTTTTGGATGTGTCTGTGCCGCACCACACCTGAATAAGAAAATTGAATTACCTCTGTGGCTTGTTTCCAGATGTAACCAGCTGATGTTTCCTTCATGCAAATCAAGTGTTTTCTAGCAGGCAAACATTTAAAACATGCACGACCCTTGGGTGGAGTCTGGCTTCAAAACTGCTGTACTTAGAGAAGCCAAAACTAGAATTAACTATTTATGGAGTTCACATTATTTAAATCACAGGCTTGATTTGTAAGACTGCCGTATTTAAAAAAAATAAAAAGTGAAATTTCTTCTCAGCCTTTTCCTTATGAGCCCTATATTTTATATTGCTTCAATGATGTTTGTAATGAATGAATCCATGGTGAATATTTCATATTAATGAAAAACTGCTAGTTCTAGTTCTGGCACGTTATTTCTCTCTCAACATGGAAGAAATATCTGGTTATAAGTGAAAACCAGTATGTTTAATCAGTATTATGGAATGGTTGACTTTAAACAAGCTCATATAAATTGTTGAAAAGTTGCTTGGAAATTAGTTTGGTCTCATTTCAAGCATACTAAGATATTTGCACAAGAAACTAGACCAAAAATATTTGGTAAGATTTTGAGTTTTTGCAGTACAATGATTTAAATCTTAAGTACATTTTGAAATGGCCGCACAGGTCAACTTATTTATTTCCAAATCCAGTCCTGCTAGTGCATCATTACTGCCATTTTGTTAAATACCAGACCCAGAATGATCCAATCAGATTAAATCCATGCACATCTCATCTTTGTATTTCAAAGTCGGTCAAACGACACTGAATGATTAAATCATCCTGGAAACAAGATGAGATATTTCAGAATTTTGGGACATTTCTTCAATAAAGTTTAAATGTGACCTTCCCACATCAGAGCTCGGTGTATTGAAGTAATAAACAGTTAGAGGAAACATGCTCAACAATGTGTAGGCCTCCTGAGTAAAGAGGCTCTCAGGGTCTGTGCTCGTCTGTCAGCCCTGTTCTGTGACTGGCAGGGCGAAGACGAGTCGTCCTCTGCATGTTCCTCTTCACAAGCCTGAACAGAAGAGGAAAGAAAAGGCGAATTTTACCCCTGCTAATTGATACAGAGCTGCTGCAAGTTTGGACCCGTCTCCTTCACCTTCTACCTTAAGCTGTTTTTGATTTGAATCTAAGAAATAACAATCAATATTTTTGATTGATAGCATACCTAAAAGAGAGATCTAAATATGGCCGTGTGGCTCATTTTAAAATGGTGATAAGTGAATCTTGGTAACAGATACCATTCGGTCTGCCTGGAAAATTTGCTTAACAAAGAGATTAAACTAACAGATTTTAATTAATACCATCAAACCTACATCAAAGCAGCTTTAATCAAGCGAACCTCTGGGCCGACAGAAAGAGTCCTCAGCTCTCTGAATTCAGAATCGGCTAGTAATAGTCTTTTAAATTAAACTAAAAGGGCATGCTGTTCCTCTACCACAGGAAGGCAATATTTCCATGGACAAAACATTATTTTTCCAGGAAGACTCCTAATTCAAACCCAGGGTCTTTGTATTGCTGGTTAGCGCTCTGCTCAGAAATCCAACAATAACACATAAGGGTGGTTTTGTTCGAACCCATTGTCCACAATTTGCATTTCAGCTCACCCAGGCAGCACTAATGGGATGACCTCATTGTAACTCATGCTGTTATCTACTTTTAAACAACATCCCTGGTCTGCAGAGCTGTATGGCCTAATTAAAGTATTGCTCTGGTACAACAGGGGAATCGAGCATTGATTAATAACACATTGAGTGGCCCACAAGCCTCGGGTTTTATTAGATAAGACCACAATCAGGTCCACAGGTCTCAACATAGTAAGAAGTGATATTGAATTATCTGATTACAGAGAATTAATCAGTTCTCACATCAGCTACATCTGACTTTAATTAGGCCAGAAGGTGAAATGTGAAGGTGATTGTAAAGGTTAAGGATTGCTAAGGAGAACATTTTTTAAATCTTTGACATAATTAATAGCTTCTGAATGTCAGTATATGGCATGTAATTGCTGCTGGCTTTGAGAAAGGCATATTTAATTATAACAAGAAACAATTTAGCTGCATTGGGTGAAGCTTTCTGGACACTGAAATGCCGAGCTTTCCAGACTGCTGCGTGGATTTAGTCGAAATCTATTGTTCTACTGTAGTGTTGCTAAGATAACAGCCTCTTCCATCTTGCACCATAGCTGAGAAGTAATATCACCTGAAAAGAAATCAAGCCAAGGCTTCAAATTCTGTCAAAAACCAACAAGCAGAGTGGAGCCAGGTTTAATCTGGCAGGATGCTCTACCCACCCAAAAAAAAAGTCTTTTGGCAGAACAAGCTGACTCACTTGGGATGCTCTGAGATGACAGCGAGGGAAACTGGGAACAGAGGGTGATGGATACAAATCAGGGCTGGACCTCGATGCCTGTGCTGTGGAGCAGATGGGCCTCCATGCTGCTCAGCCCAGAGTCCCTCAATCCTCATCTGTTGTCCCAGCCTTCACAACCACAGGAGGATTTCTACGTGCTTCCCTCACTTTATGTTGGGGGAATTTTCTCAGAGTCTGGCTAACTGTTGAATTATTGTCTGCAGAGCCATCTTGGTTCTTGAAGCACTCTGCCTCCATGTGATCTTTGAAATTCAGTTGGTTATTTACAAAACTTTTCAGTGGTTTTTACTTTGTTTTTATTTTCATTTCTATCTGTTTAAAGTCACTGAAAAGTGTATAGTTTACTCGTGTTTATTCAAACCTAATAAAGAATCTGTCCTTTCAAGGTAACACTGCAAAAACACAAAATCTTACCAAGTCGTTTTGGTATAATATCTTAAGTAGGCTTGAAATAAGATAAAAATAATAACTTTTCAACAAGAAATAGGAGCTTGTTTTAAGTAAGCAATTCCTGAAAAAGCACCAGTTCGACTGGCTGATAATGTCACTTATAATAAGACATTTTCCCCATGAGACAGAGATTTGCTTTCTGAAATCTTTTGGTCTTTTTTCCTGCTAGTGTGTGACTAAGAAAATGTAACTCTGCTTTCAAAGAACGTTGATAATTCCAGTTATTCTCTAATTTAACAAGAAGACAGTAACTTTCCTTCTGGCCTTAAGAAATAAAATGATTTGATTTGATCTCCTTTTCCAGTTGGCAGAGAAAGTTAACTGGACTCCTGGTTCTCTTCTTCCCCTCAGTTGACCTACCTGCCTCCCCCATGGGGAGAGTGCGAGTCCAAAGCTCTGGAGTCGGGCTTCTTTCAGGTCTACAGCGTAACGGCCTGCAGAATTGACTGTGAAACTCGCTACATTGTGGAGAACTGCAACTGCAGGATGGTGCACATGCCAGGTAAGCATCTCTGTTGTACTTTGCGATGATGTATCGAGCGCTCATTCATCAACAAGAGTTTTCAGCAAGGTTGCAGTATTTTCCAGGGGATTTACCAGCATCATATTGATATGACAAATCAATACTGGATTAGTTGTTGGAATTTTAAAAAGCCCTAGGACTACAAGGTGTACCTGGGAGGTACAAGGAGGCTGTTTCTCACAGAAAAATTCTCATTCATTCACATGTTTTCACTTCATTTGTTAGGTTTTCCAATAAGTTCATGTTTAAGCATCAAGACTGATTAAAGAGCTGATGTAATGTACAATATTTATTCTGTTCCCAGGTGACGCCTCCTACTGCACCCCTGAACAGTATAAAGACTGTGCTGAGCCTGCCTTGGGTAAGTCAGCCTGGACACACACGTACTCACGCCTACACGTCAAGAAGAAACATACAGAATCATGGTTTATGCATGATTACAGCCTCTGCAAAGGACTTGGCAGAGACTGTTGTACAGATGAATTTTAAAGAAGTGAAAGATGAAGTTAAAAAAATACATCTGATTTATAAGAAATTACTGCAAAACAATTTACTCAGAGAACAAATAAAAAATACTCCTACTCGTTTCAGAAACTTTTATTACATTTTGCGGTATAATCAAATTGCACTAATAAAACTGCAGATATTTCAGAGTATTTTTCCACATATCACTGGTGAAGTGCATGAGGTTCAGATGGTAGCCATTTTAATCTTTCCACTTTTGTGTGAAGGACTCAAGTCTGTAACCAGCAGCAGAGTCGACAGGGACCGCAGTGTTAGAGTTCAATTTAATGCATGGATAGTCAGAGAGATAATACATCACAAAGCCTGAACTGAAGTAAATGGATGGAGACATGTAAAAGGTTTTAGGAGAGTTAACTTCTTCCTTCATATTCAAGAATTCATATACAGGGATTTGAAATGCACCTGTATGAAGTTCAGATCAGATTTGGTTCTTTTTTTAAGACACAAAAAGGGAAACAGGTAAACATTCACAGAAGACCTCAACACAATCTCTGAGGTTTCATCTTCAAAATCAGTTTTCTGTTTCTTTTTTTTCTGAAATTAGACAAAGAGTTATGAATAGAAATACAATGTTCTACATTAAATAAATAGATCCAAGCGTCAATTTCAAGAGTAGGGTATAAATATTAAGCAAAAACAAATTAAAGTCACTAAAAATGTATCTCTAAACTCATACAGACATCATTAAAATCACATTTGATGTGATTTTAATCGGTTGGTAAATAAAGACCTCAAAGAGTTAAAAAAAAAAAAACTAATGACATAAAATTTTGGCATTAAAAGCTGCAACTTTTACTGAGAGGAGGAATGTCTGCCAAATGAAAAATGAACAAGCTGTATAATGAGTCTCTTGATGGTGTCACCTTCAACTGAAGGAGAAATAAATGCCTCTGACATGGGGAGCTTTACTTTAGAGAGGAACTGGGAGGTGGAAAAAAAACACAACCAGCACATCATTTTATCTAGAGTGCTATTTGTAGACTGATCAAATGTTCTTGAGAATATTTTAAGAATAAGTTTCTTTTTTATTTGGAAAGAAGCAGAACAATCGCAAAGAAATCTTACCTTGACTTTGGTTTGATCCAACTTGTGCATAAATTCGCTACTCTATTTTCTACCTTTACATTTAAATGATAACCATTTTAGTTTAGGTTGTTGTAACTCTATTGATAATCACAGAGAAAGAAGGTAGGTGTGGCTATACACTTTTTACTATTTTTATGCATCCATAATTACATGGGTTTTTTATATTCTGTATTTTTAATAGTTCAGCAATATGGGATTTTTTAAATTAAATTTATAGACGAAGCCCTTTCAGTTTGATCTTTTTATTTAAACATTAGTTCAGAATATCCATAAAAAATAACTGAGGTTAAAGGATTATTCTGCAGCTTTATGGTGTGTATATTGCATTTTGTACCAAAAATCCTGGAGTGAGCCAAAAAAATGTTCAGGAAGTGAACAACAAAAAAAACTTCATAATTAATATTGACTTTGAAGAAGCAAATTGTGTATATTTATTGCAGTTATCATTTACAATATGGTTGGACAGTAACCCATTTAAAGCCTTACTTGAGAAATGTTGCAGTATGGTATTGTTGTCTCCACGGAAACGGCTCTTTCTACTTCTCAAGGCCCTGATTGTGGAATTTTTAAATGATCCATGAGGAATCTTTACCCTCATTACCTGTCTCAGATACATTTCCCCAGGTTACGTCTGTGGCATTGATTATGAGACACGGCCATGTTTGATTGGCCAATTTTTACAATTATGGCTTTTTATCTTGTGCACGGTTTGCTAAACTATGTTATTCATTCATTCGGAAGCAGAACATGAGAGGCTGCTGAGGCTCTTTGAACCCAGAGCACAGATATAGACAGACAAGCACAAAGCACAGAGCTTTTAAACACAGGTCATGAAGTTCTATGATGTTTGAAACAAAGCACTGAATTTGTGTGTTTTAGTCCACATCTGATTAACTGAAATACACTTTTTCCTTCCTGTTAGAAGCTGTAAATATCACACTGAAACATGCGTCAGTAATTTCTTCAAATGTAAACACTTCCAGCAACACGTCATGTGTCTGTATTGATTGTGATCCATGTTTAAAATCAAATTATTCCTATCCCAAAAGATTTAATATATTACGTTTGCAGCATCTGCTAATGACATAAGCCACAAGTTTAGTTCACTTTTAGCATCCTTGAAATGGACTGATGAGTTTATACATCTGGCAGCATCAACAATACATACACTTGAGTCTAATTCATATTCTTTGCAGATTATTTCAAAGTCACATGTTGGAATACTCCTGCTTGGTCACATTTAGGTTCTGATAGAAAAGCATCAAAATATCAGGGAAACAATGTAAAAGCTTGTTTACCACCATGACAAGGATGTGATTGCTGTAAGGTTATTAAAGATATTCCAATTAAGTGTTCAAATATTCAATTTTTTGAATGGGAAAAAAATGGTGTTATGGTGCAAAGTTATTTAATCTAAACTAAAAACAAGGAATTGTTACAATGGCTAACACTCAACCCAAAGCCATAACATCACTGCTGCTTATCAGCCTAATGTATAATAATAATAATAAATAAAAAAGCATTAATTAATTGCTTAAATCAACCAAATTAATAGAAATGAACCTTTTTTAAATTTTTTATAAATCATGGCTTAATTACAACTTAAGTAACAATATGAATTGTTTTATAGAAAATATATATTTTTTGGAAAAAGGGGTATTAATAATTTGTTTCAAAAGTTTACTGAGTGGTTTCTAACCCTGTCAACTTACACAAGTGGTCAAAACACCATTAGTGCAACCTTCTCTTCCCTCACAGCATTTCGTCTGCTCAGCCCACACTTCTCCCATCAAATGGTAAATTATTTCTGCAAAGCCAGAAAGGTTTCCAAAAAGCAGAAAAAAGGCAGCCAAGGGCAACAATACCTCCAAGCAATTGGCATCAAAGCTGTTCACTCCCACAACATAAGGATATTTAGTGCAACATAATGTGACTGAGTAAGCACTCTGAAGCAGGAAGTTGCACTATATGATGTAGGAAGGCAGAAAGATTTGGTGTATTTTCCTGCAGTTGGCTTCCCCTGTCAGAGGCTGCTGCATGCACCAAAGTTTGATTGGATTTTTATACCTCTGTAACTGTGCCCCTTAGGTTTTGGAAACAAATCTTTATTGTTTTCTTTTTTTTTTTGTTCTGTTTTTTTGTAAGAGGCTGCTGCATCTGTTGGATTCTAACATCTCGTTTTTCTAATCTTCCTTGACTGAATATGATGCAGACTGCCTGATAATTGATTGTAGTTCCTGCTGCAGCAGCTCAGTGATCAGTTCTTCAAAAATGGTGCAATAGTTGGACTATATCAGTAGTTATGATCCATTCAAGTTGTTTTTGTTTTTCATGAGGTAATATTCCAAAATATGCTGGGATTTAAGTTTGCAAAGTAAGAATGCCGTAAGCAGCTTATGGTAATTTGTTCTAAGTAAGAGAAAATGTGTAAAGAACGTGGACAAAAGGTTTCAAGGCTCGGACAAAGAATCAGTCATTTAAATGCGCAGAGAGGTGCAACTATGAATCCAATAACGTCACATTTGAATAAAAAATAAGCCACCACTGTGGAGCTGTATTAAATCCTCTCTCTCCCTTACATGTCTGTGAGGCCCCGGCAGCTATTATTGCACCATGGGGGGGGATCTGCCTTTTGCTCTGTGATCTGCAGGTCTGCCACAGAGCTGCTAGAGTGAGGTGCAGCCCTGAAAGCATTAACCCATTTTTATTTTCCATTCAAAGAATAACCTGTGAATTTCCTGAAAGAAAAGAAAAACTGAAATCTAATGATTTCTTAAAACTGTATTGGGTAAGTGTTTCAGTAATGCCATATGTTAAAACAATTTTAAAGTCTCCAACTTTAGTAAAGGCTGTTTGAGCGGCAGACACTTCAGACTGAGCTATATTTGAAAGGCTTGTGTCTCTTTGCATTAGGATCATCGCTGTCTGAGTTTTCCCATAGTAAGCTAACGGCATCACACACAACTATCCACTGAAGTTTTTTTTTTTTTCCATCTTCAAGCTGCCAAAGCAGAGTCCTGAATGTAGCTTTCTGTGGCGAAAATGTGTTGCTGTCAGGGTGAAGGCTGTTTCAACTGAAGCCGCTCCAGGGCATGTTTGTGTTCACAGCTTTACATTCTTCCCCTCTGTGATGCAGACGATGACTTACGCTGTCATTAGAGCTTCTGTGGAGCAAACATTTACACGACTTGAGCCGCTGTGTAAAATGGGGCAGTGTTCAGCAGTCATGTTTGCTGTCCTTCTGTGTTGTGTGTGTGTGTGTTTTTTTATGCGTGACCTTTGAATTCAGGTGGAATACAAAAGCGAAATGTCAGATCCACTTGGCTTTCTGAAGCTCAGAGTCTGTAGAGGCAGAGGCTGAGAGAGGCTACTTTAGTCTGAAACTGATCTGTTTTCCATGTTTATCACATTTGTAAAAGAAAATGTGCAGGCACTTCACAGTTTCTGTGGAAATTTGCAACTAAAGCTGAAGAGTGCATCTCGATTTAAAATGAGCTACCTAAGCTGAGTTATGTTTGTGTATAGACAGAAAATAAGATACTGAAAATGTAATTAACTGCAATTAGATGCCTCTCGTGATTATTCTATGAGTTATTAGATTCATAATGTCACCTATCTGCCAGGAAATGGGACAAACAGATTAGCAACGTTGTCAGAACTCTGTCGGCTCAGTAAAATCAAAGCCTCCATCCCTCCTGACCCGTCTGAGACAGTAATCCATCCATTTATTACATCTCAGTCGGATTACAGGTGATAATCAGGCATTGCTAATGGGTCTGCAGGCCGTAGAAAATGCAACAGCTCCTCCTGACTGGAAGCAAATGGCAAAATCACACCAGCCCTGGATTGGAAATCTTGCACCAGCTTCCTATTTATTACAGTAATCAGTTTAAAACTGTATTTCTGTCTTTCAAAAGTTGCAACAATTTGGCCTGACGCTTCTAATCTGATCTTCTTTGCTATTACAATCCGTCTTGATCTCTTGTTCGTTGATTGTAGAGACCAGTAGAGCAAGTCCACCTTTTCTTGTCACTCAAACAGCTAATCAACTTAAGTTTCTGATTAGAATTTTTTATTTTTTTTCAATCGCTTCACCTGTAGTTAAACTGGACATCAATACGTGTGTTGTGCTACTTTTGATCATTTTGCTAGCTTTAGTTGTCGTTTACTAAGTGAACCACTTTGGTCAGCTGTGGTTGTTTTAAGTTATTTTATATAATTAAGTATGTCTTGTTTCTATTTTTCTAATATTAACTTGAATGATATCTTAAGTTTTTATTGATGCAAATTTATGACTTTGTGTGAAATATATATAAAATGACAGAATATTCTGACATTTAGTCCTGGGTGTCTCCTTTATATATAACTTCAAGTGCAAAGCTTTTAAATTTTACAAAGTCAAGCAGCATTTTTCAGTCAGTAACTGTCCTAATTGATAATATAATGCATCAATAACGCTCTAACAGGGCAGAGACAGCCGACCAATTGTAATTTTGTTTGCACGTCATTGTATTGTGTAAAATACGTCCTCACTGTGAAGTCATTACCTTTTTACTGCCCTTGTGTAACCAACAAATTCAGTCCTTAATGCTCCAATAAATCTGCAGCGGAGAAGAAACTGTTTTATTGTCCTTCTCCTTTCATTAAATGAACATGCAAAGTTTTTAGTGTTATTAAACTGAAGACTGTCTTTTCAGTTTCCACACACTCAATATAGTTTTATTTTGTTGTACAAAATTCTCACATATCTCTTACTGAAATAAAACACCAATTAAAATGCCCCGGCTGGCATCAGCTGACAATTGATCTTCTTACATAACATTAGATTAATGTATTCATTGTTTGATCTGTAAACGACTTTCCTTTTGGCCCTTTATTTTATGAGATTTTATTATCAAAACTCAGCCAAGGTCCTTTAAACAAGAGTTATTTTTTCATTGTTATATTTAAAATGTCTCGAGGGTAGAAGGCATTAATGAAATTTACACAGGGTCAGCACAATATTCATGAGTCCATCAGAAGCTCCGAATTAATAATGTGATGAGACCCAGACAGCTACTGCCTTTTAAAGTGGATGCGTCAAAATATTTATGACCCTGTTGATGGAAAAGACTGACTATGCGCCTAAAATGTTTCCCGTTTCTGTCAACTTCCTCCCATCCATCATCAACGCATTTCATTTTCACCGCCCAAATTCCTGCGTGGCCATTACCATTTCTGTCCAAAGCTAAACTGTCGGCCGTGGAGAGCAGCAGCTGCATGTGCAGGACGCCGTGCAACATGACCCGCTACAACAAGGAGCTGTCCATGGTCAAAATCCCCAGCAAGACGTCAGCACGCTACCTGCAGAAGAAGTTCAACAAGTCAGAGAAGTACATCTCGTGAGTAGTTGTGTTTTTCTAACAGTTTGACTGCAGCAGGACCTAAACATTTAACGTTCAAGTAATATATTAGCAAGTAACAACTGACTGTTTTAGGTTTTCAGACTTTTTCTGCTTAAAACAAAACAATTTGTTTAAAAAATTTACTTGCTATGAAATATTTAAAACAAATATATGTAATAAAAGCAGCTTGTTATCATTTTTGGAATTACTCATTTAATATAACATTACAATTATCAGCCTTCAATGGATCTAAGAGATATTACATACTGTATAGGCACAAGAGTTCAAATCATGTTTTAATATATTTATTCATAGATGGGTTTTCTTTGGTTGAGACACATTTATGGAGCTTTACAAAACCTGTTCTTATTTGTAGTGATATAAGCATTAAATATATTGTATTTTACTTGGATTTCATGAAACACTCAACATAAGAAAGTGCATCATTGTAAACATGAGTTTTTTTCTAATTTTTACAAGTTAAAATCTGATAATTGTGTTATGCATTTCTGTTATTCTCCTCTGTTTAGTTCTTTGTAGAACCACATTTTACAAGCCTTTTGGGATATGTTCTGACCCCCTTTGCACGTCTTGTCTCCTGATTCCTACTTTAGGTCTGAACTTTGACTAAGCCACTCTAACATGCTTAGTATGCCTTGGCCTTAACCTGTAAATATAAAATTGCAGCTCTGAGTGTATGTTGTTATTATTCTGCTGGAAGGTGAACCTCTGGCCTAGAATTGAGTCTTTGCAGCCGCTGACACATTTGTCTGTTTTAATCCACTTCACAACTTCACCTCTGACCTTTCTGCTGTGATTCTTGTTCTCCATGCGGCTTTCTAACACAAACCTTCACACAGCAGCTGGATTTCTACTGAGATCAAATTACAAACATGTGAACACACTCGTGATTAATAATCAGGAGACTTTTGAAGGAAATTGATTGCAGTGGCTTTTATTTAAGTATATTTTGAACAAAAGAGGCTGAATAAAAATGCACATCACAGCCTTCCTTTTTTTATTTGTAGAAATGAATCACACAAAATCTAAAAACACATTGAAGCTTATGATTAGAAAAAGTTTTAAGGGTTTGAAAGCTTTTGCAGGGCACTGCTTGTCCAACTGAATGTAATTACTTCCTAAGTTCTATAACATAGACAGGACTAAGTATCAGATACTTTTGTGGTCTGTTAGAAGCTGAGCTGCTGCCACAAGGGCGTTCTCCGTCCATACAGTTAAAAATCGTTGATCATTACGTTTCCTATGTTAGAGAAAATCTGACTATTTTTCCTCTTTTGCAGAGACAACATCTTGGTGCTGGATGTGTTCTTTGAAGCTCTGAACTACGAGACCATCGAGCAGAAAAAAGCCTATGAGGTGGCAGGATTACTGGGTATGTCTGCTGGACTGGCTTTCATTTGACCAAACCTGGGTTCATCGCTCATTCATTTATTAATTCCAGATATGCATCTTATGACATTAATGGAAATGGTTCACCTTGACATTTTTTTATTTATTTATTTTAACTTTCATCACTTCTGTCACAGCAAGCCTTTTATTAGAATTTATTTCCAGAACTTGTCTGTTAAGTTAGATGGATTTCTGTGTATGTTAAAGGTTCGCAGGTCCAGAATTAGCAAAAAATGGGAACTATTATCCAAAACTGAAGAAACCACTCATATCCCTGCTCATAGAACATGTCCTCTAAGTAATACCAAGCCTCTCCGCAAGTTATTCTGAGAGTTTTGAACACATCTTTAGCAATAGTAAAATACTGATAAATAGTGTTTTGCTTTCTGCCGCCTCCTTGCTTGAAGCACTACAATAAGCTAGCACAGTGTAAAAGAAAATAAATACATTTTTCTGTTTGTTAATCTTATGATTTGAGGTCATGTTTCTTCTTTTTTCTTACTGCACATACATCTTTCTGCAGGTGATATTGGAGGACAGATGGGTTTGTTCATCGGAGCCAGTATTCTCACCATCTTAGAACTGTTTGACTATGCCTATGAGGTCAGTGACATGCCTTTTTTTAGTTTTACACAACTTTTCCAAAAGCTGTTTTTAGAAAACAATATTGTAAAATTATGAGCATGGTGAAATGAAACTACATGAAGCAGTTTTAATGTTTGTATACCAACCACTGTGATAATGTCTCGAAATGATTTTTGAGAAGCAACATCTTTAGCTTCCGTTAAGTAATTAATATTTTTTGAAAAAAGAACAATTTCAGTACAGATCTACAAAAAATCATTTGTTTTTCATTTTGCTTTTTATTACACTTAAATATTAAAGTTAGTAAAGGTAATTATATCAATCAGACATGAGATGAAAAAATATGAAAAATGTATCAAAACTACTCCAACAACAAATAGTTGAGTGATCCAGGAGATTTCAGTCTTTAAGTTCAGCCATAATAATTATTTCTCTTAAAGTTTGGTTTTGTTCTGTACTTTAAGGTATGTTACCATTTTACTTAAAAAACAGTTTTACATACCGAGTCAGTGTGGTGTTAGCTTCACTGCAGTACTGAATGAAACTCTGATGTATTTGCCGTTTAGTTTCCATATTTTTAAAAAACTTTTCTTCGAAGTTGAGCACAGCAGGAGCTTTTGCAGCGTCTTATTTCAATGGTTTGTTTTTCTGCTTCTGTGAAAAGCTAAAGCACCGACTACCAAACCAGCTGAAACTAGAGTCCGTGTAGCTCACGCTAAAAGCAGATAAAAGCCGGACTTACTTTAGAGCTGGCTGAGATAAAGGGCCACGGATTGTAAATTTCTATTGCGTTTTCTCAGTTGAATGCTTCTTTTTAAGACTTTTGTGTTTCTTTCAGCTTCATCTTTTTTCTGATGAGCAGATAATTGTCTAGATTTTTTTCAGATTTCTAAAATTTAGAGAGAAAGTAATTGCAAAGATTTTTTATTTTTTTTTTGCTTTTATTCTGATGGCATAAATGAGTCATTGATATCTGAAACCCTCAAATCACCCTGTTCTTTCTCTCCAAAGCTAACCTGGAGAGCTTTTGTTCTGAATCATATTGGAATGATTTGCTGCTTTATATACCATCCATGTTCACCTTGACTACAGCCAAGTTTCTCTCTGCACTCAGTGCAGAAGAAGAAGAAGAAGAAGAAGAAGAAGAAGAAGAAGAAGAAGAACTGTTTATGTGCTTTGCTACAGAGCTCTCTGTTACTTTCTGATCTACAGGTGGTGAAGGACAGATTACTGGACTTACTCAGCAGAGAGGAGGAAGATGAGAGTCATGCTGAGGAAGTGGTACCTTTGCATATTCATTTCAAGTCATTTAGCATGTGGATTCTCTGTAATTTCCTTCAAAGTTTGTTCTTTTCTGTTTTTTCAAAAGCATGAAAAATGAGTGAACAGTTAAAAGCTTTTTAGCTTAAAAAAATGAAAACTCACCCTGTAGATTCATCCGTATAATGAAACCTGTGTGTCATCATTAAGATTCGATCAACAGGATTGTTGATGGGAAGTTTTTTTTAAAGAAAGAAAAATGTCTGCGATGTTAGTTGAGAAGGGAAGTAGGAGTGTGTGAAGCAGGTGTGAACAAAACTTCAGCACTGGTAACTTACAACATGAGAAGTAGCTCTGCAGATAATTTTGATTCTCTTCTCTCTTCTCAGATAGAAATTACACTGTTGCAGTTTAGGCAAAATAAATATTCTTAGTAACAGAGACAACACACCACTTTCTGAATATTCTATTGCAAATAAAGCAATGACAGTGCAAATATTGCAGACAGGAACAGAAGAGTTGGGCACACAAAGAAGTAACAGACGGTTTGATCTGTGTTCAGATACTATTGTTTGATTTTGCAGGCTTCCCTGGCATTCGCCCATAATTTATTACTTTCTCACAAAATGAGATCCTGGTTGTGTTTTTTGCATTTTGTTTTTAGATTTGGAAACAGTTTGTTTCCAAATATGACATGAGTGCATTTATATCATTACTTCATATGAAAAGCAGGAGATTTTCAAACTCTACATGGAAACAGCTTTTTATTTGGCAGGAAGTGAATTTAATATTTCTTTGACAGCATTTTATTAGGATTTATTTAGAATGTCATTAGACCTTATTACAGTGCTTTATTTATTCTTTTTAAAGAATACCTTAGATGTGATTAAACACGCATGTCACTGTGGCATTATTTGTCTTTATTAACACAGGACTAAAACTAAGCATTGATAGTTCTGTGGCATTATAAATTACATTAAATTGTATTAATGCTTATTATTATATAATGACTTTGTTGTTTTCATATTGGGCCTTTTTAAACATTTAAAAATTCCACCAAATAAAATATATGTTCACATTCTGGGAGGCATATCAACAGTGAATATTTAAAAGTAGTAAAAAAATAGATTATATGTAGATTTTTTTATTTTTAAATTAGCAAAATAAGATCATATATATGAGGAATTTGTACAAGTGTTGTCAGACATTCAGACAAATATTTTCTGACCATAACAAAAGAGATTTTTCCAAGACCTCTGGATGGCCTGTGTGAGTGAGAGTTTTGTTTTGACTTTATCTGAAGTTCAGTTTGGACACTTTGACACTGAAAACAAAAAAACGTTCTTGTAAATGAAAGTTCAAATCTGAGGAAGGCACACCCAGCTAAATGACTGTCTTGGTTTTTCTTTGACTCAGAAGAAAAATCGTTCTCATGTTGCTAAAGTTTATCTTGAAACATCTTTACTGTTCTCATCTTGCCTTTTGAAGCACAACTCAAACTTAACAGGAATATTTCTCTTAAAATTTTTGCTCTATTTTTTTCTGTTTGGTTTTACTCCTCATTCATTGTAGCAGAGATGCTGAATATTTCTGCTGATTTGTTGCTGTTTGAAGCTCCCTCACTCGCTTATACAAACCACAAGGTGCTGCGTTTGCATGTGTGTTCCTGCTTCGGCTCGATACCTTTTAAGTCTTTCCATCTTTTCTTCTCAGAGCTCCTGTGACCCAGTGGCAAACCACTCAGAATCCATCAGCCACACGGTGACGGTCCCCCTCCAGACGACGCTGGGCACCCTGGAGGAAATTGCCTGCTGAAGCCCAACCCCGCCCTCCTCTTCACAGCCACACATACCCAGCAGCGAAGAGAAGTCCGCCTCCACCAGGTTTTGCTACAGATCCCTGTTGTAGCATCCTGCAAAAATCTTAACTGCAGGGTGGGGAGGAGGCAGTGGGACTGAAGACAGGCTGTGCTCCGTCACAGAGGTCTGAGGTACTAATGGGGATTAAGGAGCTGTCAGATGGATTTCTCAGCTTTTTCCTCTTACGTTGGACCGTAGTGAGGAACGGATAGCCTCCGCTGTGCCGGCCCTTCGACGGGGTTTCCACATATATGCACAAAGAATATCAAAGACTATGTGGGACACATCCCTACTGAGGGGTCTAATTCTTCTGCAGTATATCTATGTAAAAATCAAAAAAGAAATGTTGACATGTTGCTCACTGCCAAAATAGCTGTTCAAAACTGTTCTCCAAACTGCATGTGTTGATCTATCTTGCTCTCTTTGCTGATACATAGGCTGGACTTGCAGCTTTAGAGTACATGTGTGCCATTTTGTCTTTCTACCTGCAGGAAAGTCCTGTGCTGAAGGCCCAGGTGAAGAATCAACCTTTGAATGTACAGATTGAACAGACGGTTGTCAAAGTCACCAGTCACAAGCAGTTGATTATTTATTATTTCAATATTATCCTCTTACACCCTGAGGGGGTATAAATTAATTTCTGCCTGACAAAAACACACAAAAGTAAATCACTTATAGCCTCACAGCTATTAGATTTATGAAGAAACTTTTGGTACCTCTGTAAAGGTAAGATGTCATAGAATGGTTTTCTGGTGTCAGCACCATTGTAGCTTTGA
>CAEFZY010025279.1:0-46058 GCA_903066815.1 Brachyrhaphis roseni | reverse complement strand
AACCGACGTCCAACATCCAACTGACATCCAACCGACGTCCAACATCCAGCTGACATCCAACCGACGTCCAACATCCAGCTGACATCCAACAGACATTCAACATCCAACTGACATCCAACCGACGTCCAACATCCAACTGACATCCAACCGACGTCCAACATCCAGCTGACATCCAACCGACGTCCAACATCCAACTGACATCCAACCGACGTCCAACATCCAACTGACATCCAACCGACGTCCAACATCCAACTGACATCCAACCGACGTCCAACATCCAACTGACATCCAACCGACGTCCAACATCCAACTGACATCCAACCGACGTCCAACATCCAACTGACATCCAACCGACGTCCAACATCCAACTGACATCCAACCGACGTCCAACATCCAACTGACATCCAACCGACGTCCAACATCCAACTGACATCCAACCGACGTCCAACATCCAACTGACATCCAACCGACGTCCAACATCCAACTGACATCCAACCGACGTCCAACATCCAACTGACATCCAACCGACGTCCAACATCCAGCTGACATCTAACCGACATCCTACCAACATCCAACCGACATCCTACCAACATCCAGCTGAAGGCCACCCCCGTACTTACAGCTGGGACATTGTTCTCAAGTTGGAAAGTTTCCTCTTTTTTCCCTCCAAACTAAAGAAGTGATTTCGGCCAAACAGTTTTCACTACTACTAATAATAATAATAATAATAATGCACTGATTAACTTTAATATTATAAATTAACCTGTAAAAAGGCTTTAAATAAATTTTATTTCAGAGAGGAGGAGCCAGACCTGGAACCTGGAGAACCTCCATCCTGTCCAGCAGAGCCGGCGGGATGGTTGCCGTGGTGTTGGCGGTGGCGATGAAGAGCACCTGGGAGAGGTCAAAGGCCACGTTGAGATAATGATCGGTGAAGCTGTGGTTCTGCTCCGGGTCCAGGACCTGGAAAGGAGCAAACAGAAGAAGAAATGCAGATAATTTTAAAGGTCGGACCCATCAGCAGGACTCGATGACGGGCAGCAGTTTGACCTCCAGAAGGGCGGCGGCGGGGTCTCCCTGCAGGCTCTTCCCCAGCTTGTCCACTTCGTCCAGGAGGAAGACCGGGTTGTTGACTCCAACCGTCTTCAAGCCGTTGATGATCCGGCCGGGCATGCTGCCCACGTACGTCCGCCTGCAGACACAACCGACCCGAAACCCTGAAAATAAACCTTCATCACCAACATACACTGCAAAAACACCAAGTAGTTTTGGTCAAGTTCCTATTGCAAATACCTTAGTTTTAATTGAAGTTTACTAACTCATGAGTAACTTTTCAGGAAGATATGAATGTCTTCTTACACCTTGTACAACTGACTGGTCCCAGAAAACTATTAAAAAAATCTCTAAAAAATATTCTTGCTAAAGTTTTCTGCAATTTAGCAAATTGAAATAATATTGTTAATTCTCTCTGACCTAAAGAGAAGTTTGGTCTGATTTTACTTCAGACAGTGAGAAAAAATTGTGCATGTATTTTTTACTATCTTTTATTTACCTTTTAAACTATAAATAACGTTTTCAAAATTTAAGCTTTTAATTGAACTTTAGATTGAACTTTGTTATGCAGCTGCACAGTTTAAATATCAAGCAATTTCAAGGACTTCATACAGAAAGTCATTTGTTCCTGCATATTCTTTTAGTCGTTTTTCTGAGGATTCATTCACATCAGTCCTGTTCAGTCCGCTTTAGACAAACTCCAGTCCGTTTTTCTTAGAAAGTCCGGTTTGTTTGTGGAGATGTGAATGCGTAAAAGCGAACTTTGGTCCGCCTACAAGACTCTGTCTCCGTTTAGTAGAAGTGAACTCTGGTGCAGTTTGAATGCATATGTGAACGCTCCAGAAGCAGGAAGTGGACTACAACGCAGGGCATTCTGGGTAAAAACAACCAAAACAAACGCGAGAGTCTAACCCCAGCGGGAGAAACAGCTCGTGATCTTTCTTAGAAACAACTGAGAAAATCTGGAGCCACACCATTTTTGTTTACATTTGGTGAAGAAATGTAAACAATGGTTACATTTGTAGGTTTTCTTGTCGTTTCATTCAATGGTTCTTGGTGCAGCGCCACCACAGGTGAGGAGGGGAACGGGTTCGTCAATGGGTTTGGTTGGCTGGACACGGTGCTGTTTGAAAGCAAACTGCAGCAGCTGAAAATGTAACAAATGTTGCAATGAGATGGAGCTCTTGGGGTTTTTCTCTAAGCTGCACAATCTGAACATCTGCTGGATATAAATGTTTTCCATTTATTGATGATCTTTCTCTCTGTGGAATGAAGGAGTTTGAATAGTTTGGAAATGGCCTTTTGACCTTCCTCCAGATTGATGAGCAGCTGCGGTTACTTCTCTAAGGTCACTGCTGATGTTTTTGTCTTTGGCGTTGTGTTAGGACACACCTGAACGCACAAAACGTCTTTGTTTTGTAGAGACGCTCACACGGCAGAGTTTCTACATGTTTCCCACATTAAAATTCAAGCATTTTCAAGGTAAGTTTTCAAACTTTTTCAGCACCATACTTTGAAATTAAAGCAATTCATATTAACTAAAGTAGACAGTTACATTCTACAGCAATGACTAGGTAAACTAAAATATAACAAAATGTAATGTTTTCAAATGTCTAACGTAACAAAACATCTCTCAATTTCAATAATGTTATTTTAAGTAAAAAATATATGCTAACTTTTATTTCAATTACGCAGATCAATAAGTCATTGAGAAATTAGTAAAAGCAGATATTCTTTACATAGAAACAATCCAAACAAATCTTGTTAAGAAAACTGACCTTCCTGCTCAAATTAAATGCTCAGAATCTAAAGCACCGTAAGGACTTTATAAAGAAATCCCTCCTGAATCCTGTGGGAGCCGAAAGGACGGACTGACTTTCCTTGGTATGATTTCTTTCAAATTAAATGTTTAAGCGGGAGGATCAGATCATTTTTATTTTGTTTTGATGCAAACGTTCTTGTAATCTGATGTGTATATTCAGAGAATAAAGCCGTCATGATTATGTTTATCCTGCCGTTCTCCATCTTGTCCAGTAGGTGTCCTCGTGCTTTCATCCCTGCTATCCATCAGCCTTCCATCATCGCAGTCAGGACTCCTGCTGCTTTTCCAAGAACTCTCACGTCATGGATGTTTGTCACAGCCAGACTCAGAACCAGAACCGCCCTGATTATTTATGGTCAAAGAAAACCCATTAGTTGTTCTGCATGTGGGTCCTCTTTAGTGTTGGATGGGGAGCGGCAGCTTATGTAATCGATATTTATGAGCATCGGTGTCAAATGTCTTTGAGTGATTTCAACATCGCTGTTCCTGATGGTGTCATGAGAAAAGCGGGTCGGACCGAGCCAAGCAGGCCTGACAGTGGAGGTTCTGTTGGGATCGTGATCGCTCCTGGAATGCCTCATCTCTTTATCAGCCTATAAAATCAAACGCAGGTGATGATTCTGCAGGGTCCATGCAGCTCTACGTGATTTGTGAGCCTCTCTGATGACTGAAAATTACTCAAGTAGACAAAAGATGGTGTGCTCGCTCCTGCCCAGCAGGTGCACTTCTGGGAAAAACTCAGGATAAAAGCGAAACCTTTTCTGTTGAAACACTCTGCGTCAAAGTGATTGATGATGTCAGCAATTTATCTGTGCTGAAACACTGCAGTGATGTTACATTCTGCGTAGGATTAAAGATCAATACTCATAAATTCAAATTTTTCAGAGAAGCTTCAGGTCACAGTTGGGTTGCTAAGGGTCGCCGAACTCCAACCTTGTAAATAAGATCCTCGTACCTGTGTCCTCTGATGTCCGACTGGTCGCAGACGCCTCCCAATGCGATCCGATGAAACTCCCTGCCGAGAGTCCGTGCGATGGAGCGTCCCACGCTCGTCTTTCCGACCCCTGGAGGCCCAACGAAACACAAGATGGGGCCCTGTGGAAACATCCAGGAAAACATGGGAGGATGTTCTTAACAAGTAGGATTAAGAGGAAGCCAGTGTTCTTTATTAAAACAATTCGGTGCCAGTTTTTTTCACATTACTCCTCGGTTTATTTGGCACTCCTGTGAGGGCGTTAGAAGAACTCATACTAAGCAAATAACATCAACTGGGAATTGTGGAAGCTATGATTTATGTTGAAGTATTAGATCGAAAAATGAGGCATAAATTTCACCAATTTACTCTGAAAGTTTGAGATTCATCTTAGAAATGTCAGGTTTTCAAAGGTTGAAAATTTTCGACTTTGAGTCTCAGAAAATTTCCAAACTGAAGATTTTCAACTTGAAACTCAGAAATGTTCATGTTTTTTTTTTGTTTTTTTTTACAAAATTTCTGAGATTAATCTCAAAATTTTTGAGGTTTTTGACAGAAATGTACTATATATTTTTTTAAATCTATAATGGCCCTAATACACTGTTGTAATAAATTAAGACATTTTTTCAAAATGTGCAAAAATGGACACAGCTCTGCCATACCGTCCAGCAGAAAAACATTTAAAGTTTAAACACATCACAGATGGTTGGACATTACCTGACTGAACTGGTATTTCGATACCTTTTACAGGTTTTACACAATCACAACTGAAGTTTTATGACTTTTATTGCTTTTTTACGATTTTCCCACAGAAAGTTCAGCTAAGAGTTATGATGTCATATTTGACCCTGTCAAGTATTCAGAAACTTTTTAAGTTACTTTTCTGCCCACGGTTTATACATCAAATCATAAGTACTTTTCTCTGCTTTCACCCAACATGTCTCCCGTTGCTGCAGGACTTACAGTTTTCCACTAAATGAGCCCCGAGTGCAGCGAACGCAAATCCAACCTCTCATTCACTCCGATTAGATTTCAAGCCCTGAACTTTTCATGCTAACCTGGAACCAAACAAGTTTTTTAAACCCCTCATAGCTCCTAAATAAAACAATGTAGAGACATAACAATGGTAACAAGTGGCCACCAAAAGGTTCTGACATTTGTGGTTCAAGATCTGTTTTGATATCACTTTTAGTTTTCACACACAGAGTTTTTGTTTCAGCTTTTGTCTTTTTCCCGCCTTTTCTGCTCCACCAGCAAAGAAGTGAATCACCATAGCAACCCAGAAAAAAAAATAAATCAGTCTCTGGTTTTTATATCATTCAGTAGATACTTTTTTCCTACATTCATCATGAAGTAAGATTTCATTTCTATCAAGGCTAAGAGAAGGAATCTAGCTCACACTTTACTGGATCAGCAGCTAGCCACTCCCTTGAACCTCTTTGCATTTTAGTTGAATATTTTTCTAATATCAAACAAGATCTTTTCATTTGCTCACACATCAGTATTCAATTCTTTAGTCCGATGATATTTAAATGTTATTTCAGTCTAAGCTTTCTCTGTTGGGATCAGGACTGGAAGATATGGCTGAAAAACTTATCGCAACATAAACATTTCATATCAGTCGATACGGATAATTATTGATTTGCTTTTTTGTTTTAAATACCTGAAATAACTTTCCTGTTTTATCCACAGTTTTCACTCTGTGACATTGTTTTTTATTTTGAAACAGTTCTGAGGCACAGCGGTGAAACCTGAAACTGATGCTGTACAAGTTACTCAATTGGTTGTTGCCAGGTAACCAAAGAATGAGTGAGTTGCTAGGTAACCAAAGAATGAGTTAGTTAGTCGATTCCACCAACATTTCTTAGCTGGTCATGAGAGGTTAAGCAGCCAGAACCTTTGAGTATTGAATATTCCATCAGATGTCTTATCTATTCATATTGATCACACAGATATTTGAATCTTGAACTCTGGATCAATCCTTTCTCTCGGTTTGCCGTGGGACGGACTGTGTGAAGGCTTAGATCGGGTTAAATCACCTTCAGTGAGGTCTTCAGCTGTCTGACGGCGAGGTACTCCAGCACGCGCCTCTTCAGCTTGTCCATGGCGTAGTGGTCGTTGTCCAGCAGCGTCCGAGCGGCTCGGATGTCCAGGCAGTCTGAACACGTTGAAAACAGAAAAAACGGTGAAGTTAGACCAGATTTAAAGAATCCACGTCTGTAGGACAAGTTATTCTTCCACCAAGAGCCAGACAATGAATGGATTTTTTTGGCTTTTGAAGATTTCATTTTTGTAAAATCAGGATTTTTTTCACCATTGCGCTCCTTGGATCTCCACAGTTCAGAGTGATGTCAGCACGCACACAGCCGCCATCTTGTTTGATAAGCGTGTTTTACAGCTTCTATTCTTTTGGACATTGAATTGGACTGAACACATCTCTGTTCATCTAGAAAAGCATCTAGAAAAAAATCTGAAATTCCCGAGCTCTAAAAGTTGAAAACTTGCTAGAAAACCCCCCAGAAATTTTGAGATTACTCAGTAATCTTTGAAACTCAGAAATGTTCATGTTTTTTCTAGAAAATTTCTGAGTAACCTACTTTTTTTTTTTTGTTGCTTTTTTTCAAACAAATTTTTTGACATTTCAAAATTTTAAATTTCCTTATCTTTCAGTTTTTTTTTTTTTTTTCAGTTTTCCAGTATAGATTCACTCCTTTTTTCTATCTACAATGTCTCTAAAGCGCCGTCGTAGTGATGTGACCAGCTCAGTCGGTGTGTTGTTGTCATTTGCTCAATTGTTTCAAAGTTTGGCTACTGGTAATAATTTGAAGTTGATGTGTTAAAAGATGAAGTATTTCCTTCTCTGTAAAACCAACATAAAAGTATAACTTCACAAGATCCCTTAACAGTCCTCATTTTAGGTTTTAGTTATTACTCATGTTGACGTTCTCATAAAATTACAACTTTATTCTCCTAATATTTTGACTATATTCTCGTAATATTTCAACTATATTGTTGTTCAATTTGTATTTGAAAAAAAAAAAAACTGTTTATTTGAAGGGGTGTGCACAAAACTGAGATGACATAGCATGTGTTTGAACTTGAAGCAGTTCATAACTGTTGTCATAAAATGTCATTGGGTAAATAATGACACTTTTAATGCAAGGTTCCATCAAAACCTGCATTAAAAGTACATTAAGAGTGTCATCTTTGCATTAAAGGTGTAGTTATTTACTGAGTAACTCTGCATGACAACAGTCCTAAACATTCATGAAGACTCCTTCATGTTTATGACAGTGTTATGTCAGTTATTCTGTCCGTTCTGAACAATTTCTTCTTTGGTCCGGCTGCATGTTGGGATAAAAACATGCACTGCCAATGGAAGAAGAGATGCAGCTCTTTAGTTTTGGGCTTACTGGGAAGTGAGTTGGACACGGATCAAAACTGCGCTGCACCGGTGGCCGGATAAAACCCCCGACTGCTGCAGGGACCGGCTGCATCCTGGATGGATGCTTTTTTTCCTCTTTGCTCCGTTTCTTGCAACAAAAGCCCTGGAACGCTGATCCTCCTGACCACAACCCGCCAACAGATGCCTTGAGTGAAACCGCTCATGCATACATACATGTGGGAGCGTCTATTCTTATTTGTATTTTCCAAAGTAGTCCTGATTGGAGTTGTAGCTTTGCTTTCCCCACACGCCTGCGGGAGATATGGTGTTTATCTCCTCAGATGATAAATGCTCCAACATGTTCGCTGGCTGATGGCCAGCTCTGGCTGATGGCCTCCTGGTCTCCAAGATCAGGAGGCCTCCAGGAAAAAAACGGGCTTTTCAGACGAATCGTGACATTCGACTGTTTGGACGGAGCTGATTACTCTTAAAGGATTATATACGCTATCTGAGTCATTTAACATTCCTGGCGCACAAACTGGGAATAATCTGTTATCCAGCTATTTTTGCACTTGAGAAAACTTTTCCAGCATCAAAGAATTGGCTCCATTTGACTAAGAGAAGATAATACTGGCACTTAGAGCCAAACACACTGATTTCCACTTAATGACCAGTTATGATATCACCGCTTTTTATTGCCTTTGCAATTAAAAGTTGCACTAATCTGTTAATTGCATCACAACTGAAAACTCCTACAATTTTCGGTCTGTAAACGCATCGTCAGACTTCATGTCTGTTGATGCAGGTTAATTACATTTACATACAAATTATTTTATACTTAAATAAGGAGAATTTGTTAAATTATTGTCTTTTATGTGTCCTTAGAAAAATGCAACAGAATCAGCAAATCAGACCTCTGAGAAAATAAAGAAACCAGTTTGATGCAAATGAAAATATCCATAAAATGAATAACCAGCTAACAGTGCAACTAATTTTCATTCCTCTTGATCTTAAAATAATGCATCTCCATAATTTAAAGGAATAGATGAATATCTGTGGAAAAATTGTTTTGGCATCAGGGAAGAAAACAATAATAATAAAAATGAACAGTACATGAAGTGACTGATAAGGTCTATTCTATAAATAGTTATTTACAGAATAATACAATATATAAATATATAAAATATATAAATAGTTATATATTTACAGAATAAATAATTATTTATTCTGTAAATGGTTATTTACAAAATAGAAAGAAAAAAAAATTCATGTGAATCTACAGATGGAAACTTTTGTTAAACACTAAAAGAAATATACCAGAAAAAGTAAATCCATTTTTATTTGAAATAAATAAGAAAATGTTACTTTTTTGCAATCCCCAACGTTATTTATTTTTTGAGGAAATAAAAAGTAAAACCTAAATAAATAAATAATGACCAGCTAACTGAATCAAAAGGGTCAAACTCTTTCTACCTTTGGTGCTTTTGCTCCACGGCAGCTCCACCATCAGCTCCAAGTAGTTTCTGGTCAGCGCGTACTCAGGCATGGACTGAGGCATCTTCTTCAACCTGAAAACACACAAACACAATCAGATCTGACGCGTTACCAGGTTAGTGGAAAGAAGAAAAAAAAGAGTAAACCACAGCTCAACAACACATCACTGACGAGGGACACTTTCCACAGTCAGGACACATCCTTAAAAAGTCAGTTAGCTTTAAATACGTCAACCCTAGATCTTATATTTTGTGTGGCCGGATCATTTAATCTTGTATATTCTATGTATTTTTTTTTTAATCACTGGACTTTTCTACCGGGCAAATGTTTGAATCACCCACAAACATCTTTATTATGTTCTGTGACTCGAGACTTTTGCGGCTACCGCTAACTAGCTGCTAATGTACCCCAGCTAGCTAGTTAGCTGTTATACGTACACGACAGGTAAGGTGTATATACAGATTGTATATTCTGTATAATCTGTGCATATAGTTCCCATATTTATATTTATACACGATATTTTATAGCTCCTTGCTATTACTCTTTGTTTATACATAACCCCTTATAGTCCATACATACTAGTCTTGTACACCTGTCAATAAATATTTATATCCTGTATAGCACTTCTGGATAGATGCAAACTACATTTCGTTGCTTTGTACTTGTGACAGTGCAATGACAATAAAGTTGAATTCTATTCTATTCTATATTATCACCTTTTGGCAGGACGACATTCGTCTTAACTACTGACTCACTTAAATCAATTAATCAAGTTTATTATATAGAACATTTCAGCAACAAGCCACTTCAAAGTACTTTATCTCATAAAAACAAAAATACAAAGTCAACTATTGAGAAAAACAGTAAACATTATCTTTTGTCACGTTCCATTGTTACACATCAAATGTTGGTCAATGTTACATTTATTATGCTTCAAATAAACTCTAAACAGATACTGGAACTAATTGTTTCAGCTGTTTTGCAGTTTTCAGGAAGTTTGTTCCAGATTTGTGGTGCCTAGAAGCTGAATGCTGCTTCTCCATTTCTCTGGGCATTTCTATTGATTTTTCTCAAAAACTTTCTAACTTTACTAAACAGCTGCCAGATTATAGTCCATAATCTGCATAACAAGTAACAAAAAGTTACTTTTACCATCATAAATAAACTCAAATATCGCAAGTATTTCCAAATTAGTGCCACAAACAGTTTGATTTTTAGAGCAAAAAATCACAAAAAGAATCACAAAATCCTGGAGGGACTGAAAAGATGTTCAATTATATTACTTAATTTTAAGAATTCATTAATACTATAACAGTTTGCAAACAACTTTCATCAATACATTCTGGCAACCGTCCCTTTAAAAGCATTCATGATCTTAATTTGGCCCAAAATGAAAATGAATTTGACACCCCTGATATAAAATATGCATTTTTTTGTAGATTTCTGTCGTGATCCAGGTTTTAAATGTTATTGATAATGGTTTTAAAAAATCCTACATTTGTGTTGATGGGATAAATAAACGACGGTTGAAGATGCTCTTTCAGGGAGAAAACAGCTGCTGTAACTTAAACGTTTTGTTTTTACCTTTTTAGTTCTTTCAGACAAACTCTGAGTGCCGCTTCCGACATGCTGGCTCCGTGGATCTTCCTCTCCAGAGCCGCCATGTCGTCGCCATCCTCACCCTCATCATCCTCGTCTAGATTGAACTGTCGCCCTGGGAAAACTCCGCCTTTACGCACAGATAACACCTGAGCAGGTGACAAAGGGTTGGTTTTATGCACACTGATTGGTGGTTCCACTCAGAAACACGCGCATTGCAAAAATATTCCCACTCATTTCACTTTTTCACAATGCGTAGGAAATGTTTTTATATCCAGGACTTCGTCTCTGGGTGATTCAGTTAAGGATTCTTCAGTTATGAACATGGTAGGAAGAAACCAAAATGTCATTTGTAGTCAGAACATTCAGAGTAAAAGGGCCATTAAGGTCAATACTGGGATCATAAAGGAGATGTGAGTCACCGGTCTGATGCTCCATTCAGTTAAATGTTTGTCACATGGCAATCCAAGCAAGAATATAGGATGATATAAGACCATATCAGCCTTATTAGTGATCGTCAGCTCCCTAACTGCCCTATTAGTGACTGTAATGACTTTTTGTCCTCTTCGTGACCTTCACTGCCCTATTAGTGACTGTAATGACTTTTTGTCCTCTTCGTGACCTTCACTGCCCTATTGGTGACTTTCCTGGCCCTATAAATGACCTTAACAGCCTCATCAGTGACCTTAACACTCCTATTAATGACCTTCATGACCTTTTCAGTGACAATAACGACTATTTGTCACCTTCATAGCTCCATTAGTGTCCTTAAAGGACTTATTAGTGAACTTAATGGCCCTATTCCTGACCTGAATTGCCCTTTTTGTGACCATAACAGCCCCTTTTCTCACCTTCATGACCTTAATGGTGACCTTATTTGAGACCTGTATGGCCCTTTCAGTGAGATTGCTCTGACTAAAGCTTATAAGCTTGTTATTCCAACTATGTTTTTGGAAGTCCAGTTGCCTCCTTTTTGGCTCTTAGGATAATAATTTTCTTTCCACTTTGTCACATAAAATCCTAAGCTTTGAGACAAAAAAGTTAACGATACATGAAAACTTTTACAAGCGTAGATGGAAACCCCCGTTACCCTCTTGTCAGTGTCAGGACTCATTTTCCTGGTTTTCTGCAGCATCTTCAGTCCCTCGATCTGCCTGGTCAGCATGGGCAGAGCCTTCCTGAATCGCTCCTCCAGGCTGACTGCATCCAGCACCTTAATGAACCACAAACAGACGGACATTTCTACCAATTCAGACAAATGGTGTTTACTTGTCATGCAGTTATATCAAAGTGTCAGCTTCTTCCTAGGCTGCCACATTCAAGCTTTCCTGTAATCTGAGGTCCCACCTGCAGTTTCTCCTTGTTGGAGGTGCGGATCATCGAGGCAACCACATCCGGCAGAGTTTCCCTGGGCAGACTGTCCAACAGGCGCCTGAACTTGGCCACCACCGGGACCGACATGTCCAACATTCCTAATAACTGCACACATACAAGGAGAAGCATTTGGATCTGATTGAAACAATTAAAGCATGTTTCCACATCTAAGTAAACTTTTGTTGCCATATTCCATCAACTGTGCGTTGCTACAATAAGCTATTTTGAATCTACAGCTCGCTTTCATCACGCTCCAATATTCCCACTGGGGAGAAAGGAAGCAGCGCCGACATCCACGGTGGATTTATACGGAGCTGATTCGATGGAACTGGTTGGGAGAGACGTTGCAGGACGAGGTTTTGGAATGATGCGATTAGTCAAAAAGCTGAATTACTCAGAAACCTGAACGATGTCTGGTCAAATAACACAGTAATATTTCAGGCAGTAACAACACAGCGTGCCAAGCTTTCAGCCAGCAGCTTTTTAGAAATAATCTCTGGAGTTTACAACCATTTTTATTCACATACTTTAATAATCTGCTACATTATGCCATAAAAGCTGAACCCCAAATGATTGATACCCCTGTTACAGCAAATTTTCTTCATGTTTCCACTTGATCTTTGGCGAAGAAGCCCAACTCTGAGGTTGGAAGCATAATCTTTATTTCCCTCCACAGATTCTCAACCAGACTTAAGCCGGGACTCCAAAATGTTAATAATACTCCCAGTTAAAAAAAAATAATCAACAAATACTCAACTTTCTTATTTTCAATAAAATACAGTGTTTATTGTTAAGCAAGAAGAAAAAAATATTCATTTAAAAAATTGTTTTTTGTGGTAATTTCCACCTTTTTTTGTGCATATTTTCGTGCTTCCTTTTGGGTTTCAACTGCTTCTAAAAACATCTTTAAAAAAAAACATTTTTTGGCAATAAGTTTATGTTTGTGAGTCGTTTCAAAAACCTCCGGAAAGTAATGTTACAAATCAGCAGTGTCTGTAACCTAGCAACCCCAGTCAATCCCAGCATGTTTGGTCAGCTGGTTGTTGCTGTACAATGGCTGCTGGAAAAGACAAGTGTTTTCTTGTTGACTTAACATTCAGAAACCACTTGGTGCATTCTTGTTGATTGTGTAGGAGGCTACACTTCTGCTCTTCAAAGATGTACTGTTGTATAATTTTGCAACTGCTTGGAGCCATTTTCACGTGTGAGAGTAACCGTTGAACTGGGGGGCATGGCCAACAGCAGCTGATTGGGATTTAAAGTGACATGACGCCCTAAAACAGCTCATTCTGAACTAAGCTCCCTGTAGGTGAAAATTCAAAATCTGAGAATGAGTCTGTCAAAATCTGTCATGAACATTTTTATGTTTTAAGTCTAATAGGTCACTTATGACTACTGAGGTTTGCAATGACCTTCGTAGTCATCGGGCTTTAAATATCAAATCATTGGAGGGTCAATGGATGGATGAACAAAATATCTCATTATGTTTCTGTTCTCTGAATCAACTGATAACACTTACAGCTAATTCCAAACATTTCTTCATTTTTAAGGATTGTATGGAAACCCTGATGACTGATTGGGCTGAAATGAATCAAATTATTGTAAAATCCAGAGGTAAACTCTGAAAGTCTGGCAGTAAGCCTGGAGAACTTCAGATCCGGACCAGTTCAGTTGGGATCACAGGACAAAAAGGACAGATTTAAAACTTTTGGATCAGACAGCAGGAACGTTTCTTTCTCAGCACGGCTCTGCAGGTTTACCTCGTTTCAAACGTGAACCACCAGCCTGAAGACACAAAACGTTAAAACCAGAGTTTCATCCACGCAAGTTTTCAACCCGTCATTCCTGACGGGGTTAAACGGATTATCGGTCAAATCCATCGGAGCTTGTAGTCATCAGAAACCTGCAGCCGTTTATGAACTGGAGAAGACAGATTCTGTCTGTTTCATCCCATGCTGATAAAATTCAACATTCCAGCGATAATCTCCATTGTTTTTCACCTACAGACAGTCAGAGCGGATCTTTACGTGAATTGTGGGAACAGAGATGGACGGGGCGCCTTGTGATTTCAAAAATTTAGTCCTGCACATCTGCTGGCCGCAGGTCTTTGCACGACAACGTACTTCGACGGAGAACTTAATTCATTCTGAGGGAAAAGCTGTGCCCTTAAAAAAGAGATCCAACTGTGCGTCCATATGTGTGCGCGTGTTCAAAAGGACATCTGCGAGATGGAAGATGAAGACGCGAAGTGGAGAAATGATTCAGATCCGATCTGACTGCATGCGTACAACATGAGGTAGGAGAAGAAACTGGAACTAATCACAGAGTTGGATAAAAATCAGCAGCACAGGAATATAAACTGTACGAAAGGATGGATTACTTCAGCTCTTGTGTTCTCAATTTGGGTGTGGATTTATTATCCCTCCCATCCGATAAAAACAAAATAATCCCAGCAGCCAGAAATGTTTCCAAACTTTATGTTTCACACAAAGTGGAGCTGAGAATCCTGGCTGATCGCACACATCGACCGGGTTATAAAACTTTATGATGTTAAATTAATAACATTAATATTATCATCATAATAATATTATATTATGAAATATTATAACCCAAAGCATTTTAATGAAGTGAGGGAAGGGGTAAAAGGGAAGAAAGGTTTGAAGGAAGGAAGGAAAGAAGTAGAGAATGAATGAAAGAAGGGAGGATAGAAGGAAGAAGGAATGGAAGAAGGAGAGAAACAAGGAAGGAAAGATGAGAGGGAAAGAAGGGAGAAGGGATGAAAGGAAGGAAATAATATTTGGATGATGGAAAGAAGGAGAGAATAAATAAATGAAGGAAGGAAGAAAGGAAGGAAACAAGGAGGGAGGAAAAAAGGGAGAATGGAAGGAAAGAAGAGAAACGAGGAAAGGAGGTAAAAAGGAGGGAAAGAATGAAGGATGAAAGGAAGTAAGGAAACAAAGAAGGAAGCATAAACCGATGGATGAACTGAAGGTTGGTTGTAAATTTTATCCAATTTCATGTAAAAAACAGTTTGGCTGCAAAAAAAATGTCAATGTTTACATTTTTGAAAAAAGTGAAACACTGAAGTCAAAATTTGTTTCTTTCTAATTTATTTCCTGAAAACTTGAAAAAGGTCTTCAGAAAATAATATCTTTGTCATTTTCCTGATCAGATTTACACTCTATTGCATCCATCTGTTGGGAAAACCTCAGTAAACCGAACGGTGGACAGCAGATGCATCCTGAACATTAAAAAAGAAAGTAGTCATTTTCCCTGACGCTGCAACAACAATCACATGAAGGACATACGTCCAAACTACTACTCAATTACATTTAATTGAGTAACTTTTATGAATAAATGTACTTTTAGGAGTAATTTTACGATGCTGCACTTTTTACTTTTACTTCAGAAATGTTATCATGAAGTATCTTACACCTGCTAGCAGGTAGTTTTTGCAGAATACGTATAAAGCTTAATTATCCTCTGCTCTATTCTTCACTCAAGTTTCTTTCACACTTATTAATCAAAGACGACTGGAAACGTTTCAAAAGATATAAAACGCCTCTTGTCTTGGAGCAATGATGTCATCGAGTCTCGTTAAGGACGCAGCTCATCAACATGAATTACACGACCATTTCATAGAAACGAGGAGGAAATTAGTGCATACAAACTTTGAAAAACATAAAATCCTGAGAACTTTTAAAGCTTGTTTCCCTGCAGAAATTTTGCAGTAAATCAAATGATTCCAGGAGCTAAAACAGGTCGAGTCAGATGTGATGGAGTGAAATCTTTCCATCTGTAAAGCTTATCCAAGTCTTCTTTCTTGCACTTTGCATCCTGTGAGAAATCATTACAGAATGGCAGCCGATGGAAACACAGCGGGATGGGAGAAGATTTCAGGAAACCTGTCAAATCTTTGCTAAATCGATGCATCTGCTGGGCAGGAAGACAAAGAGAAATGTGCTCCAGAAGGAGCCGTTCTGATGAGGGAAGATCAGGTGAAAGCTTGAAGTAATCCTGATGCTTTATTGGCCACATGTGGACAGGAAGCCGCAGACATGGGCGAATAGAGCTCAACTCCTCAAACAGAGTCAGACAGAGGCAGCAGGACTTCTAGATTCTGACTTTTTAAAGGATGGAAGAGTAAACACTGAGGAAGAAAAACTTCCAACCTTTAACACCGCACTGTGTCAAACTAACCTTTGCCTTTACCTATATTGCAACATTTGTTACATTTCAGCACTGTGGAAATGTGTAGTCAAACAAACTAAACTCTTTGAAAAACCTGTTCCCCTCCTCACCTGTGGGGGCACTGCTCTAAGAACGGCTGAAGAAAACGACACAAAAACCTCCAGAGAATACAATGAGTGCAACTTCCTTCTTCACAAAATGTAAACAAGAATGGAGTGCCATCAAATTTTAGTTGTAGGATTTCTCTTTTGTCTTTTATAAGACAATGAGCCATTTCTCTCGTTAATGTTAGTCCATGTAACTTCAACTCTACTTCGTTTGTGTAGAAAGTCCGGTTCATGTGAATGTGCAATCGAACTCCATCTACAAACCTTGGTCTCGGTTTGGGTGAAGTGAACTCTATTGGACTTTAGCGCAGGGAATTCTGGGTAAATACAACCAAAACAAATGCAAAAGCCTAGCGGCAGCAGGAGACATTGTCTGTGTTTTTTACCAAATACAAAAGAGAAATCCTTCAACAGCTAAAATCTAATCCTACCCCATTTTTGTTTAAATTTTGTGAGGAAGGAAAATATGCTCGGTATCTTCTTCTGCGGTTTTTGTGTCATTTCCTACAGTGGTTCTTAGTGCTGACTTGATTTTTCAGTTGTGGTTAAGAGCCATCTGACCTTTTAATTCAGTTTCCAAAATCTCCCAATCCCTGGAGTCTTAAAGGACATGTACTTCTCTATCAGGAAATAGATAAGAGATGTAATCTTGTAGAGAGTGGGGTCAGGTTAACACAGGGACACACAGGACAAAACGCATCCACACAGTAAGACGCACATTTTTTTAAAAAGTGTGGAGACTGGAGGAAAATTCAGGAAGGCATGGAGAACAAGCAAACTCTTCATGCTGCAAGGCAACGATGCTAACCGCATCCAGCTGCATCTGGCATTTGGTTTATTTTTAGCTAAACAAACAATGACATTAAGTACCAGAACACTGTGTGAGTCACTCTGTCTTCCCCTTGCTTCTTAAAAACCCACATCAGGTGTTAATGAAGTTAAATAAAACACACCTGAACAGCAACCTGGTAGAACCTCTGAGAAAGTTCTCCCAGTTCTCCATCTTCTACTGTAGCGCCCTCTGCTGTTGACGTTGTGTACTGCTCCAGTTTATCCAGCTGCTCCACCTGCATTTCATCACAAAAGTAAGTCAGAAGACTCACAGACATTTGTGTATTTTTACAGTTGACACCAGATATTTACATACACCGAATAAAAAGACACAAACAATTTTTTGTGAAATGCCAGAAAATGTAGCGATAACATTCTTTAAATATGTTTCTTTTATCAAAAGTTTACATACAGTTGGTCAGTATCAGGGATAACTGTCTCTTAAAATGTATGGTTAGAGTCAAACTGAGAAATGTTGAGATTAATCTCTGAATTTTTTGAGAAAAGAAAACATGGAAATATCTGAGTTTGAAAAGTTTTGAATTTTCAACTTTTTTTAACTAAGAAAAAGTCAGAAATTTCCAATTATTTTCTAGAAGATTTCTGAGATTAATCTAAAAATTTCTTGATTTTTGTCTAACAAATTTCAAACTTTTCAAACTCAGAAATTTCCATGTTTTTCATGAAAATGTCTGAGAGTAATCCTTTCTTAATATCAGATTTTCTTCTTACAAGTCTTTGACTTTCCAAACTCAAAACTTACAATGTCTTTTGTAGAAAATTTCTGAGATTAACCTAAAACATTCTTATTTTTTTTGTCTTACAAACTTTTGACTTTTGATACTCACAAATTTCCACTTTTTTCTAGAAAATTTCAAAAATTAATCTAAAAATCTCAGAATTTTTTCTTGCAAATTTTGGACTTTTTGAACTCATATATTTCCTTATCCTATAAAATTTATGAGATTATTCTCAAAATTTCCAAGCTTTTTGGAGGAAATTTCCCATCTACAATGAATGTTTGAATCTTGTGTTTGTTTGTTGAGACTACAGATGGAAATTATTGTTTTGCTAAATCCGCTACATTTACAACAATATTGTACGTATATTAACACAATCCTATTTAAATACAGTCAATTAGAAATTGGGTTAAGGTTGCAGAAAAAGTCATCTTGCAGGAGTTTCGTGTATCCCTTTGGGTTCATGTGACCTTTGAACTTCCTTTAAGTTTTAAGATGTCGGTCCAGCTGTATGGATTCCATTGACACCTGAAGGCATCGTGAACCTCCAGACGTGAGCTGTGATCGACATGCAGGATAAATTCACACCCTGAACCACATCAGGTCTGTTGGACTTTTCTTCCCATCTCCTATAAGGCCTTAATCGCAGCACATTTTCTGCATTTACAAAATGCTAAAAGGCCAGAAATCGCAGCCAGCAAGGGTTATTTACAACCACAAAAGAGATAAAACAGACTCTGAACCGCTCGTCTTGGCAGCGAAGGTGTTTAACAGCTACGGTTCAAAGAATGCAAACACAGACAGAACCACAGCGCTGCTGCGGCCCGATCTGTGGTTTCATCGGCTCATTTGGTCTGTGGGAATCCCAACATTACGCTTCCACTTTAGAGTTTATACGAAGCAATAAAGCTGCGGTTTCTTCAATCTGCTCATGAACGGGGAAACAAATGAAAACATTTCTTTTCTTGTTTTCAACACAGCGGTGTGACAACCAGGGATTTAATTGGGTTTTATTGAAAAATGCTGACAGAAACATCCTGAGAAACTATCTTGTTTTTTTTTTATAACATTTTTATTTTAACACAAGTTTTGTTTTCCTCAACAGTGAGGAAGAACAAGCTGAATAGTAGAATAAATATGAGCAATCGGTGTTGATGAAAGCAAAGGTTTTACCTCTGCCAGGACAAATGGCCGCTCCTTCAGCAGACTGGAAACCCGGAAACGACAGAGACCAGTGATGAGGAGCGTATAGTGAGGCTTCGGCCAGTTACTGCCGACAACCTGAACGGCGATTCCTGCTGTACCGATCCTGGAGAGAGAGAGAGAGGGAGAGAGAAGCAAAGACACATAGAGCGAGAGGAGGGAGGGGAGGGAGAGATGAGAGAGATTTTAAACAGAGGATGGAGAAAAGAAAGAGCAGAAGGAAGGAACAAGGGAATGAATGAATGCATGAATAAATGAATGAATGAAGGGCAGATGAAAGAATGAAAAGAATGGAGGAAAAGCAAAAGGAAGGAAAGAGCACAGAAAGTGAAGGAGAGAAATGTAAGTAAGGAAACAGAGAAGGAAGGAAGGAAGGGAGGGAGGAAAGAAGGAAGAGAGGATGAGATGAAGGAAAGAAGGAAGGATAAAAGGAAGGTAGGGCATAAAGGAAAGGAGAAAAAGGAGAGAAATAAAGAAGGGTGAGAGAAAGTAAGTAAGGAAGGCAGGGAAACCAAAAGGAAGCGAGGAAGGAAGGAATGAAGAATAGGAAGGAATGAAGGAAGTGACTGAAGGAATCTCCCAGACGTTTCAGAGCAGAGGGGCTCCTCAGTCCTATCAACTGCAAATGTTCCCAAAATCACTTTATAAGCCAATAAATGTTGGACTGAATCTGACAGCAGAGCTGAAGACAAACTGAGCAGGAAAAACACAGAAAAACACTGAAACATAAATACAACTAATAAAAATAATAATAATAAAAAAAGAGACAGGTTCCGCTACAGGAAGCAGAGGGTCTGCCTCCGGTTCTGACCGGGTCTGAAATGAGTCAGTAAATTATCACAAGCAGCAGCTGCAACGGTTAGATCTTCCCAACGCTTGATTAGATCTGAAAATGCAACTGGATGAATGAATGAATGAAAGGATGGATGAATGGATGGATGGATGGATGGATGGATGGAGTGATTAAAAGACAAGTCTACAGAATGTGACATTTTTTATCTGATTGATCATCTGAATAATCAATTGAAACGTACACCAAAGGAAGAATATGTTGCATTTAGGAATTTATTTCTTTTTCTTTTTAAAAAGGAACTCATCTGTTTCTTTTAATCTATTCCAAATATTGTTTAATAAAAGGCTTTTTGAATCTGGTTAATTTATTAATCATCTGAGTAATTAATAGAATAATAGTTTGCTGAAATGATCACTGGATGAAGATGATTGGTGGTGAAAGGATAAACCAACAGGAGCTTCAGCTGCTACTAAGTAACCAAACAAAGCGAGACGCAGCTGATAAAAAGCTTAAAGTCCAGTTCTCTGTGGTCACCTTGAATGAAAATGCTACAGCTGGACTGTGGAAATATCTGGAATAAATCACTTCCTATAGCAAAAAAACAAGTCAATTAGAAGCTTCCAGTGTAACTCAGTGACAGGATATAACCTGATAAAGCTGTCTTTTTATTATATATAAATATAAAACCCTTACCCGGACAGGAGAGTGAACCTTCTGTGAATTCTGAAACTTTCAGTGCGGTTCCAGATCTATAAACATCATAACTCAGGTTTAACGAGTCCCAAGCTGCCTTTAATATGACTTTCTCTCTAAAAGTTGCACGATCCAGTCCAGATGTAACCAGTTTAAGACCTGGACTGGGTCTGATGTGGTAGAGCAGATGAAAAGAAAAATGTTAAATTACCCTCTGGTTATTTCACACCCTGCTGAGAACATTTAGGATCATTATGAGACATGAGGAATTAAATCCTCTCTTATTGGGTGATGAAACGCTTTATAATGGTTTATGTAATTATTTGTCTTTTATGTTTTTGTTTGTGTCAACTTTTATGTTTTGGTTATTTGTTTCCTTGTGAGACACATTTTTGTAACTTATTTGTATAGTTTATAACTTACTTTGTTTTTGTTTTTATTCATATCTGTTTTTCTTAATAATTAATTGATTTACATTTGTTTTATGATATTCTACACTTTATCTTTTGGGTGGTTATGGTTATTTCATTCATTTTTATTCCCTCTATTTAGTTCTGCAAATATGTATTTTTATTTTTAGGATGATTTTTACGTTTTTTCTTCTTTTAATTTATGACGCTACTTATGATGCCCTTTGTTTTATTCATTCATGACTCTTATTTATATTTTGTTTTTTAATATATGTATTACCATTTTACGCTAATTTTTAAAAAATATTTTTTTAAATAATTTTTTAAAGTGGTTTATGACCCATTTTTTCCATTTGATATGTCTTGACTTTTTAACAAAATTATACATTTTTGGTTTATTATACCTTTCTTTTCATTTTAGTAATTCATTTGACTTGGGGGTTTTACACTTATATTTTAACGTACTTATTAGGTCTACCAAGTCACTCATTAATCTTTGGTCATTGACCCGATGACCTGTTACGTCACAGCTCCAGACCTGACGAACCCCAGGCCAATCTGACCAGTAACCCCACCAGTGTCTCCAGCTGAGCAGCGGACTGGTTCTTACTGGTGAAGCGGCGGCAGTGGGTCGGAGTCCTGTTCCGGGTCTCTGGTGTTGGGGATCACTCCGATGATGGTGCTCTTCAGGGAGGTCCCCTTCAGCAGTCGTTGGCCCACTAGCTGCATGTTCCGCGGCGAGTCCACGCTGAACCGGACCGTAGAGCCCGGCAGGAGCACTCCTTCGTGGGTCAGCAGCAGCGGCAGACGGTTCGGTATCTGGATCCCCCCGGCTGAGGCCATTTTTGAGGAGCTTGACCGAAAAACAGGTCTCTGTTAACAACACAGGGTCCTGAACTGTCGCCACTTCCGGGTTAGAACTTTCAAAACAAAAGCGACAACTTACAGCTGTGTGAAAATTCTAGTGTACGGCCAGCGCGGAGGGACATAATGCTACGTAACGAGAAATTACAACATCTCGTGTTGAGCTTTCTGCCAGTTCCCTCATACACTATATATTTTTACGGCAAAGGGACTTTATTTAAAAATCGTTTAAAATAGTTTGAAGTAATAAATTATTATTAATTATTAAATGTTTAATAGTTATTGAAACAAACAAAATTTTAAATATACAATTTTTTTAATGTAAATTATCTATCTATCTATCTATCTATCTATCTATCTATCTATCTATCTATCTATCTATCTAATTAGTCTGCTCTCTTAAGGAAACAGACCACTGTTATGCTCCAAGTTCAGGATCCTTTTTTTCTTTTGTTTCTTTTTATATGGGTGACATAACAGATTACCTCACCCCTTAGAAATATAGGGTTACAGCTAAAAATGTGCCTGGCTGTGTGCTTTACTACTGATTTAAAAAAGAAATTAGAGGACACACTGACTGAAAGTAAACAAAAACACCTACTATTAGGGTAACAGTTTATACCTATTGCAGATTTAAATGTAAAAAAAAACAAAAAAAAAAACCTTTTTTTTTCATGAGTGAGGCTTGATGTCTCCCAAAAATAAGGCAAGGTTCAGAAATATAGACTTTTCTCAATACTTTTTACTTATACTTGGGTAATTTACACAAGTCACATGATCACACGATCTTTTCTATTTTATAATTGCATTGTATTTTATGATTGTGTACAGCACTTTGGTCCTGTCGGTGTATAAAGTGCTTCATAAATAAAGTTGGTATGGTATGGTACGGTATCAACAACTGGATATTGCCACTGGAGCAAACCACAAAGAAGACAACAGGAAGTAGTTGGAGGATTGTGGAGGATTATATTTTTTAATAATTTGTGGCATGAATAAACTTATTTGTGTGTGATTTTAATTGCATTTCTTATTCAATGGAAACAACATAATTGCAAAATTGTGCTTTTTCGACATTAGTGGAATATTGACAAAGTTTTGCGGACGTATGTAATGGAAATGCAGCTCCTATTGCTAAGTTAGCAACAGTGCTACTCTCGTCCTGACCACAGTCACCTGGAGGTACTTTTTCTGGTTCACTCAAAAATGGATATCCATTTTTTCAGAGATAAACAATTATTTTTCTCATACAAGCAAATTGATTATTAATTAAATGCACTGAATCAAGACACAGAGTTAGTTGATAAAAATATTGATTTATTTTCATAAAAGTACTGTCAGAGCGTTACACACTTCCAAAAACAACAACAAAAATTCAATATCTTGTGTATAAAACAATAATCTGAGAGACCGCAAACATGTTTTTGCAGTTTTTTCTCTGTTCTATCTGAATCAAGCTCCTCTTGTCATTACACAAGTAAAAGCACTTACATCTGGTTTCTGAATCACGAGAAAAAAGCACTTGGACAGTTTTATTTAGAAAAAAATATACAAACATTGTTCTTTGTGCACATTGTTGCATATGTGAACCAGCTTAAAATTGGACTTGAATTTAGTTACATGTCAAGACTGAATGCAGACTGAAGTTGTAACTTATGCAAACAGAACCATGTCACAGATAAAAATTTAAACCAAACTCAATGAGAAATGTGAAGCTAGCAAGGTGTTTCAATAACTTAAATTCTGCAATAAACATTTCTACTCAGCTCCATCTCTTTATTATGATTTAATCCAACATGCATGAGCAAATAGTATTCCTGACTGCTGTCTTGCAACATGAACTGTTTTTTTTGTGTGTGTGCAGGATTTTTTTTTTTTCTTTTTTAAAGCCGGGGATAGCTTGTGGGTTGTTTAAAAACCAGCTCTGCTTCAAACTGTGAGAAATAGCAAACAAAGTAAACCAAAGAGCAACACGGGGGTAAGAGAATCCTACAATGACAAACCAAGCAAACCAGCTTGACGGGCGTTACAGGAAATGAACCATGTGTCTTAAGTTAAAGTCTGTGCCACTGCAAGATATCCAAAAACAACATGGTTTTTAAGAGTTTAGACTCTTGGTGGTATAAGAGTGAAGCTAAAATCTGAATTTTCTGCAGACAAACCTCAAATATAAACTTTAGTTGTTCAAATGAATCCTCTTTATGATAGTGGCTCACATGCAGAAGACAATCTGGATGGAGATGATTTACATGGAGCTGATGTCTAAAATGGACAGTAGAGGGCAAAAGTGAGCAATCAGAAGCAGCAACAATGACCGTTGGATGCTCCTGTTACTGCCTGTAACCATGGTGATGCCAACTTTTGCCCTCTGGTGGCCGTTCTAGTCACGTCTGCTCCTTGAAAATAACCAATTTCTCCTCTACATGTGGACAAACATTACCTTTAGAGTGCTTAACGTGGTATAAAACCATTTTTATCAGTAGTTGTGTCGTACTCAAGTGCTTCTGTATTTGCTTTACATTTTAATAAAATAAATTATTTATTTGAAATAAACCGAAACAGAGAAACAGGACTCTTAGGTCATTTTCTGAAATGTTGTGAAGAAAGTGTAGAATAATAAAATTAAAGATGATGTAAAGCAAACTCATTTATTTATCCTAAAGCATCCTGAAATTACTTCTGTCTTGCATTAAATTTCTGCAAATATAACCCAAGAAAAGATTTTTATCCAATGTAAGTTATAATTTTTAAAATTTGTATTTGATTTATTATGCTACATAACTATAGTTGAAAACAAGCAAAAGGAGATGAGTTTGAGGTATAGGCAAATGGAGACTAAAACCAAGAAAAAAAAAAAAACATCTGTGTAACACGGTGGTGACTATTATGGAGTGGGCTTGTTTTATTGCACATGATGTGGTTCACATGGACGTTAATATCATTTTGTTCTTTTAAAGATGTTTTTATACATTTATTTTTGCAGGGTGAATTCATTATACAACAAGAAATAATATGACAACATGAAATAATATGAAACAATATGAAATAATATCAAAAAAAGAGAAAAATACACAGTGAATTTAGTCTTGTGCACCAAGTTCTTGGTTTTAAAAATCATTGCTGATATTGACCTTTTGCACGTGACGTCACGCTCTCCAGAACTCCGCCCACTCCGCCATGATGGACGTCAAAACGTCTAAAAACAGACATATGTAACCTAATATCGCTTCTATTTAGTTGATTTTACTTAAAATATGGTCATAGGGTGGTGCTGCGCGGTCGGCTGCACAGATAAGGATGCAGATCAAACTTGCCATTTTATTTTAAAACTTTTAATGAGGAAAGATGGACAGCAGCTGTCAATCACAATGACTGGCAGCTGTCTATATGATTGTCAGCCCTCGGTGTAATCGCGGATTTGCAGGGAACACTTTTTAAAGGTAAGAAAACTGATGTTCATGTACTTTATAAGTATGATTAGAAAGATGTCAAATATTGCTTTATGGAGAAGGTGCATTTAACCATTGGTAACCATGGAGACAATGCCGCACCATGTAGCCTAGCATGTATGGAAGAAATGTTTTTTAATGCTGCTCTGGTGTAAGGGGAAACGCTGTGTTTGATAGTGATATAAATCTTGTGTGAATTCAGACTAAGTCTGTAATTTGATCAGCGTCAGGAGGGAGGAAGTATGGGTCTGTTTTAAGCTAGCTATTCCTAGCTTAATGTTTATATGACCCCCAACCAGGTGTGTGACGTTCACAGACAAATTAGCTCGATTCGAACAAGTAGAAGCGGTTCAGTAAACTGTTTTTAGTTTTCTAAACTAAAAATTGTTTAGAAAACTATTTTAGCTGCTCTGTTCAATGCTCCCATCCCTCACTTCCGACGTCCATCATGGCGCCTGAATGATTTGTGACGTAGGTACAAAGGCTCAATACATTGAAATATAAAAATAAATAAATCATTAAAAGCCTCAAAATTAATGACATTCATGCATGACAGGTGGACAGAAGCCTGTATTTTTTTTAGTTCGTCGGTAAGCAGAAAACCAACCATGATGAGCAAACTTTGTTTACCCCAAATTGATCGTGCTATAGGTGTTCAGGAATGCAATGACAATTCTGGATTTCCTTTAAATTGTTCCCTGTCTACAGCTGAAGAGTCAAGATCCAAGATTACGATCTTATCCACGCAATCACTGGGTTTATTGTGCTCCAGAGCAATTAAGTAAAACACCACAGAGATGTACAGTTGGCTTGGAAACCATTATGTATTTATTCTCAGCTCTTTATGTTGTCAAATCAGTCCTGCCAAAACCAGACTGCCCAGCTTTCTCAGCCCAGATGTTACAAATTTACTGGTACCTTGTACAGATTAACCTTTTGCACCAACCCCACCACTGCTGTCTGTGCACATTAAGTCATAACGTATACCATCGGGTTGGCTCTGCATTCCGGGTGTGAAATAAACAATAAGCAAACTGCCAGCTGTGAGCAGAAACTTTACAATAACACAAATTCAAGAAAGCCAATTATATCCTTGAGGCTGTGCAGAAAGTATTGCTGCAGTAAAACTGAGGTTATGTTAAGGGTGGATACGATTAACAGTGGTTAAGAGGTTCTTTTGTCTTAACTATGGAGATATTTGACCTCTGAACTCTGTTATGTCTTTTAAGAAGTTTCTAATAGAAAAAGTTTTAATCTGAAGGTTTTTTTTTTTTTGCTTAGAGCTACTTCTGATGGGAGTTTGTGAAGCGTGATTTCAGATTGTTTTTACCTGTGAGATTATACATAAAAATTTATCATTATTTTGACAAATTTCTTATGACAGGAATCTTCCAATTAATGATGATTCCTGTCTGGATTGCTATTTTTTAGTATTTTCTCCACTATTTGTTCAATGAGAGCATCAATAAATTGGAAAATTTGATTAAATGCAGTTACTCTGAGAAATTTAGTGATACAAATCACACTTTGTTATGTGACTTATGTCCCGAAAAAGCAAATTGATAAACATTTTTCAAGAGCGGTATTTGTGCTTGTGGGTCTACATTGGAAAAACAAAATCTTACCAAGTATTCCTGGTGTTGTTTCTAGTGCAAATATCTTAGTACACTTGAAATTAGATAAAACTAACTTTCAAGTAACTTCTCAGCAAGATTAAGTCAATGATTCTTTAATATAGATGGAAAAAGTACTAGTTTCATTGGCAGGTTATTTCACAAGACATTTTCCCATGTGTTATAAATTAATCTGCCAGTGGAACAAGAAGTTTTTCATCAATATTAAAGAATTATTGACTTAAAACAAGCTCTGTAGCGTGCTAAAAAGTTTTGTCTTATTTCAAGTATACAAAGATATTTTCACTAGAAACTAGACTAATATTTCTCTGCTAAGTTGCAGTGAATCTCAAAAAGACAGAAGAGATGACAGAGATTATAACTGAGGACGGCGTACTGGAACGTCAGGAAAAAATGGCCGGATTAGCATCACGTGATGCTGGACGGACTTTCAAAATGGGACGTCTGATTTAACAGTAAATCCTTCATTCAAACTAAATCTGTAATCCCTGTGGATCATTAACAAATCAAGGTGCTGCTGCTTCTGCTTTCATGTTTCTTTGGTGCACATCCATTTAATATCTGTGAATTTACGATTATGAAGAGATTATAAATCAGTTTCACAGTGTAAACTCTGTGAAATTTATCACTAATTTCTGGCTAGAATTTGGGGTTTTAATCCTGAGAAGTTTCACTTTTTGCCTGAGAAAAAGTCCATGTCAATAAAATTTGAGTCCATGCAGTTTGTCCTGACTTTATTTATGTAATAAAGCGTAGTCTCTGTGGCAAAACTATCGGTTATATCTTTATTGCTAAAAATGACAGCTTTTATATGCATGGTGGGAGCGTCTTTCGTACTCTCAGCCTCTAAAAGAGTCATGGGAGAGTCTGCAGACATAAAAGAAATGTCAAACCAGGATATATGAGAACTTCAACGTCAAAACTTTAAAAATCCACTGATTACTTTTGGGTTGAAATGATTCATTGATTAATTGTCAAGTAATTTAGTAATTGAATAAAACGTATTTGGAGCATACTGGCTCAAAAAAGGCAATTTTGCTTAAAGAACACATTCAGAGCAGTAATTAAAGCAAAACTGCACAAAATATTTTGGATTTAAGATAAAAAAAAAAACCCATTCTTTGTCTGCAAATGTTATACACAGAAATGTTAAAGTGACGATTTTATCCTCACCCAGTCCAACATGTGTAAAAAATGATCCTATTAAGAACCTTTTGCAATTCAGTTATTTGCATCTTAGCATCGTGACAGATTTAAAAGTCTTTTTATGACTTTAAAGGCAGTTGGTAGCAGCGGCAGTTGTATCACAATATTTGGCAAACGATACAATTTGATACGATTCGGTGCACTTTTACGTTTTTCTGAAAGGTTTTAGAAGGACAGAGTGGTTTTAGTGACATTTTGTGTTCCATAGACTTGGATTTAATTAACTGAAAACTGATTAAAAGCACCAATTACACAATACCTGACTCTGATTGGACAGAGTCTAACAGTCTACAGCTGGACTAAATGAATCAAAGATGCAGTGAGAAAATTAGTTTCTGTCATTTAATTCATGTGGATTTGACATAAAACTCAAAGTTTCAACAGTGATCGGGGAGCTGAGTTTGTGCAGCTGAGTTTTCTGCACAAACCTGCACAAACGTAGTCGGGTTAATTGACACCGATTTTGTTTGATTTGAAGTAGATGGTGGGCTGGTTGACCTTTGATGACCTCTAGAAACATTTCTTTATATCTTTAACATGATTGCAGCACAAACGAGAATTTTTGCTGCCCAAACCAGCACAAATGTTTGACACCAATTTTGTCTGATTTGAAGAAGGTGAGGGGGCAACTTCACTGAGGTCTCAAACTGCCAGGATCTTATCATACTCTCAGTCTCTGATACTCTGTCAGTTGCTAATAAGAGTGATCAATCTGCCATCATCGTCATGGAAATCCTCTTTATATACAGAATAGAAACCACTAAGCTAAAAACAAATTACCAAGTGGATGCATTAATTTCACGTTCTCACTGCTTTTGCCGCTGCTACGTTCCGCTTCTCTTTCACAGTTACTTGCCCAACTTTATTTTGTTTCTTAGCAACAAAATACAACCCATCGTTATTTGTTGAAGATTTGAGATTTGCAAAAACAAAGGAATCTAATGTTGCGTTTGGTTTTTTACGTTTGGAAGCTCTTTCCCTTTCACGTAACCTGAAAAGCTGTTTTTTAACATTTCTCTGACATTCGGAAAAATATGGTTTTACTTATTTTAGCATAACTCATGTTTTACTTGGCCTATTAACACAATTAAAAAACTGGTGGATAGTTTACAAAAATTGATAAATATCGTAGAATCGATATAATTATACAGCCCTAATTCTTATGGCATAGTGCTCTTTCATGTTACATCTTGAAACTTCAGCCAAAGATTTTAGGGAACTCTGATGTCTTTTTATATTAAAATTTCAGTCTGAAAAACTCTATTTTTGCATCGAGACCAAACTCGATGCTTGTCATGTTTTGCAAAGGCACCAGATTGGTTTCTCTCCAGATTCCTTTCAAAACTCAGGAACCTCAAACAGAACTCGGGTGCCAATTATACGTCTTGCATCATCGTTTTCCACAAACTTGCCTTTGAAATCATGGCGTACCTGGTAAAAACAAACTGAAACAGATTTATGCTGAACACAGAGTTCGCTAAAAAGGAAGATAAATATGCTGTCAGTTGACCAAGTTCGTTTTTCTTACTATTTTCTTTTTTTGCACAGATAAAAAAAAAACCATAAATACACAGAGCAGCGAATGAAAATGAACATACTTTTTTGGACAGCTTTTTGATTATGCAATCCAGGCCTGTAGCACAGCTGTAAAACATTTGTTTTTAAATAACATGATATATCGGGATGGTTGGCTGTGGTACAATGTCTGTCTCTTTATGTTAGCCTCTCGCTGAGAAGTTATTCCCAAAGAATCCGTCTCAGAAAACAATGCATTCATCATTGTTATTAACATATAAAAACATAAACACATCTGACGGATGAGTTACCAGAAGCAGCAGACATCCTCAAGGAAAAGATCCCGCGTCCCAGCTGAAATCCTGAAGGTTCCTCTCAAAGCCGAGCTGCATTTCAGCTACTTGGAAAGTCCATATGGTACCAAATGAAGCACAGGTGGCGTCGCTATGCCAACATGTTCTGTCGGGTCTCACCGCTGCATGGTGCCAAGGTTTTCAGTCTGTACAGTGATCTTGCCTCTTTTTGGAAATGACTTGTTGGAATGGGTTTTACTGTGAATAACTGGAGTCTCTGGGCGGCATCAACGTGGAAGTCACCACTCTGCAGGCTCCGTGGGCGCCGTCTCCAATTCTGGGCTCTGCGTTTTTCTGCTCTTCTTTGAATGGGAGACTTCACAGTCTTAAAGCAGAAAAAATAAACACATCCAGGTTATCATTAAGTACAATAAATCAAAGCCTCCTTTGTGCGGGTGCAAACTGACTGCAGAAAGAGCCAGTCTGCTTTTAAACCATGTGTAAATCTCAACCAAATCTGGCCCCCCGTAGCTTTTTATGTGGCCAAATTACATCATTAAGTCCTTTCAGTTTTTTGACAAATCTGCGAAATTCACACAAAATCAACAAATCTTCATATTTCTCTCTGATTTTACAGCAAAAATTCTCAAAATTGATCAAAAACATTGAGTTTAAGTGACTACTATGGACCAAATTTTGGTATTTTAAGGACGAAAAATACAATAATTCATATAAGTAACAAAAAACAACTAAATCAGGCAAAAGAAAATATTTCCAAATCAGCCTTACTTGATGTCAAGTTATAATCCATAATTGATACGATGAGTAATAAAAGTCACATTTAACATCGTACATTAATGCAAATATAAAAATTCCTTACAAGCATTTTGAAATTGGCACCACAAAATCTGTGATTCTGATTGCAAAAAATAAAAAACTAAAGCAATCAAAATCCTGGAGGGACAGCAGTTTATTGATATTTTAACAGATTAATTGGTTTTATCAACATATTCTGGCACAACCTGATCTTTAAGAACACCCATATTTTTGATATGGCCCAAAATAAAAATGAGTTGAATACCTGTGATTTAACCTGCCAACGGTTGCCATGGTTACCCGCCCTTGTCTTGCTTTTTTTTTTTATTATTTTTTTTTTTTTACATGTATAAGGCTTGTACGTACGTATTTATGTATATAGTTCAGCGTGCTACAACTGTTTATCACAGCCAGAGATGGGGAGAGTTTCTAAAAATTGTACTCCAGTAAGAGTAGTGATACTTCAACATATTTTTACTCAAGTAAAAGTAAAAAGTAGCCATCTAAGAAATGACTCAAGTTATAGTTAATAAAAAGTATTTGGTATAAAGTCTACTCAAGTACTGAGTAACTAATCAAATTATCAACCATTTAATATTTAAAAATTACATAATCAGATGGACCAAAATATGAAGTTAAGTAGAAATGTTTGTATTTTAAGGATATAAGTAACAAAAAATAACTAAAGAGAATTTTTCCAAATCAGTTTTGTTCGATGTGAAACTTATGAAACTTTAACAAAAACTACTGGTGTGTGTCTGATGAGGCAGAGATGGGGATGTTGAGGATTTCTGGCGAGCGGACGATTGATTTGGATCTGTAAGGAAGAAGGAAGCAACAGAGGAAGGCTGGTGTGACAGACGAGGCTTGTAGGGATTTTTTAGGGTGAGAACAACAAATTAGGATGGTTTCTGAATGCATACAGGAGAGAAAACCAGGAATAAATCTTTCTGACGATTCCCAGAAAACAAACCTGAACAATTTCCTGGATATATGGATATTTAAAAACAGCACATCAGTCCAGATAAAAGTGCTGTGGCATCATCAGAGATGCGCTCCACTTCCTGAGACATGCCAAAAATCTTCCCAAGCAAATTTCTGCACATTGTCCATCCATCTGAAAGTGAGGCTGCGCAGCATCTGAAAATCTGGAGCACATAAGGCTGCGGCATTCTTCATGCACACACAGTTACATCAACATGCGTCTCCTGCAGGTGTTGGGTGACATTCATGTCAGGACTTTAATCTTTTACGTTCAGACTGAGCTACAGGATGGGCTCTGACAGGAGAGTCCTGATGGGATCAGTTCTGATTGAGATTTAAAACGCTCAAATGGATCAGCGACTCGTATCGGGGATATCCAGGGATGATTCAAGAAGTCCAGCAACAACAAAGAATAAAAATGTGTTCAGAATCAGTAAACTGGGACAATATTTTGAATAGGCCAACACTAACCCTGTAGATCAGGGGTGTCCAAGCTTTTTGTCTTGTGGGCCTAAATCGTCAAGGCAAAACAAATTATAATGTTTAAAAGCGAAAATCGGCAAAAATGTTGATTTTTTTTTTAACTATTAAATTGTAAAATAAGCTTGGACTATTTCAATTAAATAGTCCAAGTGTTTGTAAAAACGGGATTGCAGATCAAAAATTTCAAATGGTTTGTGATTGTTTTCCTTCCTAATGAAAGGAATCCAATCTGCATATTATTTTGGGCTTGATTGAAGAAAACTGAAGAAATATTTGTCTGTTCTCAGCAATAAAAACAGGATCTGGGTTAGACTTCATTTGAAAACACTTGCTGTACTTAGACGAGTTTTGGCTGCACCAAGGTGTATTTCTGAGCACAAGTCAATGAATAGATGTGATTCTGGTTACTGTGACAACAAAAGGTAACCAGAAAAGATGATCACTTTGTATTGCATCTGTGATCAGAGGGACGTAAAAAACCCTCCAAAAATTAGTCCAGGGGCCACTTTGAACACCCTTGCTTTTTATTAAAAATGGAATACCACCCAGGTTTATTAGTGTGTGAAATTAGACAAATACTTTTAGTAATATGTTGTGAATTCAGCTGAAATGTAATATAGCAACAAGACCCGACGGTATTCTTGTTCTTTCTTTTTAAATCCTTCCTTCAGGGGTCGGCCTGCACAGATTAAAAGCCATATGAGGCACGAAACCGAGAAGCATGACTTCCTGATCACAAACGGTCAGTCGCCACATGTTGGGGGCCTCCGAAATGGCAAAATGAGGAAGACCTCAGCTCTACTGTCCCCTTCACCGGTCAGCCTTCAGTGGAACTGGTGTTTCGTGTCATGATTGAAAATCTGGTTTGTGGTGATTGCATGTGATTAGATGACGACTGACAAAGATGGATGGCTTACTGGAACACCTGCTGAGGATTTTTTTAAAAAGCGAATGCACCTCTTTTGCAAACACTTTCCAGTGGCAGCTGTCCAGATGGTTCTGAGTAAGGCAACGTTCAGGACGTCAGGTTACACATTAGCATGGCTTCGTGGGAACCTGCAGGCACAAAATCTGTCCAGATGGCCTGGCAGAGGCTGTGGCCCAACCTGGAGCATCAAAGCATCGGATCATTTTTGATCCCGAGCTGGAGAGACACTCGCATAACACTGGAGAGCTTAGGGGGAAAAAAACCAAAACAAAGGATGCAGATGGCTTCCTGCACGGCAAATTGACAGAAAAACCCGCCTTTCGTCATCTTCAATGTCCAACCATACCCCCACATGGAACAGATCAGGACACAAACATACATTTTCATGTAAGAAATCGAATAAATGTTGATGCGTTTTTTATGTGCCAGAGGGAGCGGCTTTGATTTGTAACCCGGGTTCAAACGTCTTCCGTGTTGAACTCACAGTCCTGAGAAGAAGATTCTGTGCTGGAAAAGCACTCCCAGAAAAGGCAGCACATGGTGTGGCACAAGTTATCCACCAGGGATTTTGGAGACGCGAACCTCCAGCTGGACTCCGGCACCCTGTCGGGCTCCTCCGTTAACTGATCCCAAATGTCTTGGATCGTCTCTGGAAGCTCCTGCTGGAACACCTGGACACACCAAACCAAAACACACACACAGCTGATAGGTAGGCTTTAAAACCACAAGTCACCTGACAGACACCAGGAACATAAAATTATAGTACAGCAGCCATTAAATCCCGGCAATAGCTGCCTGTTTGTAAAAAGATATAATTTCAAAATGTCTTTCTGGACTTTAATATTATCTTTTGCACATTTTTATACTTCCATTTGAGTCTCAACTTCTTCTAAAAACAACATAACCACTTAAAAAAAATACACCCAGCCGTTTTCTGGTAATAAGTTAAACATATTTTGGTGAGCCGTTTGAAAAACCTCTACTTGTTGAGTCACATTCCATGGGCACTGTGCCATTACCCAGCAACCCCAGCAGAGCCCAGGCCGTTACCCAGCAACCCCAGCAGAGCCCAGGCCGTTACACAGCAACCCCAGCCGAGCCCAGGCCGTTACCTAGCAACCCCAGCAGAGCCCCGGCCGTTACCTAGCAACCCTAGCAGAGCCCAGGCCATTACACAGCAACCCCAGCCGAGCCCAGGCCGTTACCTAGCAACCCCAGCAGAGCCCCGGCCGTTACCCAGCAACCCCAGCAGAGCCCAGGCCGTTACCTAGCAACCCCAGCAGAGCCCCGGCCGTTACCTAGCAACCCTAGCAGAGCCCAGGCCGTTACCCAGCAACCCCAGCAGAGCCCCGGCCGTTACCTAGCAACCCCAGCAGAGCCCAGGCTGTTGCCTAGCAACCCCAGCCTGTCACTTAACAACCTGGGTGTGCAATATGAGCTTAGTTTTATCACAATATTTTGTAGTAGAATTGTTATAATGATAAAATTGATGATTAATAACTATTTATCTTTTTTCATTTTTAGGTAACTGCTTGTCGAGGCATTCATGATGCCACAAACATAAATGCTGCTCTTGAAAAACGTTTATTTGATGTAACTTTCTTAAATAAGTGTGCTTTCTATCATTAAACTGCACAAAGAAACTTCATGTAATCATATTTTCTAATTTACTGATATTTATTGATGCTCTTGTGGAAAAACAAATAGTTAAATAGTCCCAAACTAGAAAAAAAATCTAATTTTTGTCAGTTTAACATTGATATATTGTGTCAGCAAAATTCTTAACATGACAAGAAATTTTTCACAACAAATGATAAGCAATACGATAAATGCCCACAACCTGAGTTCCAGCACGTTTGGTCAATGGGTTTTACCTCTGTACAATGGCTGCTGGAAAAGACAAGTGTCTGTTTTTGTTGACTTGCCTTCCAGAAACAACTTGCTGCATTCTTATTGGTTGTGGAGGACGCTCTACTAATGCTTTTCAAAAATGTACGGTTATACGGTTAATTGTGCATCTTTTTGAAGCCTTTTTCATGTGTGAATATAAACATTGAGTTGGGGGGCGTGGCCAGCAGCAGCTTATTTGATTTAAAGTAACAAGATGCCCTAAAACAGCTTATTCTGAAAGGAGCCCAAAATAGGCATTATTGATCAAACTAAAATCTCATTAAGAATGACTTAGTGTAAAAAATTTAACAATCATGTTTTGGTTGCCCACAGACTTATCCTAACCTGTTCTCAGAAGCATAATTGGACACCTTCCGGTCGATTTTTGATGTACATAAACTTCAAGCTGCTGCTCAAAGTATTTTTTACTCCTGAACTGCATGAAAACATTCCTGAGATCGGCCCCTTCAAATTTTAATTCTTTTTATCTGAAGCTGAAATTAGTTTTAACACACTTGTCTGTAATATCTTTTCCTTTTCTGTGTACAAAACAAACCAGAGTCTGGGATTCACATTCAGAATGATTTCATACAAAAAGACTTTTAAGGAGCCCCAGGATGAGGTTTATTGTGAATTGGTGCTAAATAAATGAACTGAATTTAATTTTAAGGACGACTCCTCAGTTCTTTCAGAAATGTAATCTACAGTTTTAAAATAACTAGAAGATAAAATAAAAAAACAACCAATGTTTAATGTGATTTCAGGTCATTACTAGTACTGCTCATGACAAACAGATAAACTATTTTAGCTTTGTGACCAAAGCAGTCTGAGATCCTAATGTTTGAGGGAGATAAAAGTAGGGGATCATCACAGGAAAACATTCAGGGCCAACAAAAGAGCCTCTATTTTACAATGCTATATTTGTCTGTTAAACAAATCATTCATTAAAGACATGAACAGAAGAAATACTTTAAACTACAAATCACGAGAGGATGAGCGAGATATGAATCCAGCATCAGAGATGTGATCAGCTTTGCTCCAGACTCTGTCTGCCGTCTTTGCCTCACTTGTCTGCTGCCTCATGCGGCTGCAGGGCTCCTGTGTGCTGTCTGCAGGGGGACGGTGGTGATTAATGCACGCCCTGCTTTTGGAAAATAGTCTAAACTGGATTAAAACATTGGATTTAAAAACAAATCCCAGCACAGATAAGCCGTTATAAAAGGAAAACCTGCAGACAGAACTGGTATTTATTCCCTCATCTGCACTTTACTGAATAATCAGGCGCTGCATCTTGTACATTCACCTCCTCTGAACTCTTGTTTTCAATCATAAACAGAAGCTACACTTAGGTTTCCATCAATAAGAGAATTACTTCTCGATATTAAACCGATTACATCAATGTGACATTAGTTAGTGAATTGGTTAATTTTGGGAGAATGTGAGCGCAGCTGCGGAGCAAACATTTGAACTCGGTCTTACCTCAGCAGGATGTGACTGAACAAAGACTCCCTCAGCATCCCTGAACCGTCTCTCCAACTCCGCTGTGTACGGACGCGAAGGATGCCTCTCCGGCAATACCCGGATGATCTGAAATTAGAACCCATTTTCAGTTTATAGCTCCTTTAATTTGGCATGATCACTTAGTGATGGAAGAAGCATAAAACTCAAGAAAACCTGTTAATACACAGTTCCCACAAGTGTGAACCAGAAGCCATCTGCCATCTAGGTAAGCAAGCACAGGACAAAGCATAAACCATGGCTTCCAGACCAACAAAAAGAAAGTAAGAGTACCCAAAAACTGTAATCAAATAATAGCTGTAAAGTACTTATGTTGTTTATAAGTTAGATAGGAATAGAGAGCTAGTTCTAAACTTGTGACTTGTTTGCTGTTGTCATAGCAACTCCATAGCGACTGTCATCACAGTTACTACCAAGATGGCTGTCAGCTACAAAGTTCCCAGAAGTGTGACGACAGATGAGAAACATGTATTTGCTGTCAGATGAAAATGTTCAACTGGGATTTCAACATGCAAATAATAAAAAGCTGAATTTTATTCTCCTGTAGTTCTCCATATAAATTATTGGTTGCTACAGTAATTATTTTTGTCTAATTGCTCAACTCCTCCACAGCTCCAACCTGCTCAGGGCTTTAAGTCCTGAGAGACTAAATATAGACAAATATTCGCGTTTCTCAATCCATACAATGTTCTTTTATGCTGTAATTGACATTGTTTAACACTTTATATTAGTACACTCACTTTTATTACAACTAAAGGCATAAATGGAATGACCTTTGGTTTATTCAGTCACAATAAAGTCTTTTGAGTGTGCACTGAACAAAAATGTAAAATTTTACTGTTTGAAAATCCAGTATATACCGTCTTCTGATGCTGATGATGGATTACTGTGAGAAACAAAAAGCTGCTGAGTAATGTAAGAACCACAGAGTCAGAAAAAATAATTACAATGTTTTTTTCACACTACAGAAAATTACCAGAAATCCCTCTATAGCTTACCACTGCTGTAGGAGCACAAATTGAGTTTGTCAGTAATTATAAATATCTTGGTTTTATTCTAGATAATGAACTTTCTTTTAAAAATCACATAGCAAATCTATTACGAACATTGAAAATGAAGATTGGGTTTTATTATCGAAATGGATCGTGTTTCTCACGCAAAGCTAGAAGTGAATTGGTAGCAGCGACATTCCTGCCACTTCTGGATTATGGAGAAGTTTTATATGAATGCTTTGACCAAATGTTTTAAATCATTGAACACTGTGTATCATTGTGCTTTAAGGTTTATAACCGGTAGCAGACGTTTTACACATCATTGTGATTTGTATGCAAAAGCTGAATGTCCTCCTTTAAGCGTATGGAGAAACAATCATCAGATGATCCTGACTTATAAATCTCTACTCGGCCTAACTCCAGCATATTTAAGCTCTCTCTTACATAGATCTGTTAGTTCTCATTCTTTACGCTCTATCAACATTATTCTTCTGCATGTTCCACGTGTTCAAACTGAAAAAGGGAAGCAAACATTCAGTGTGTTGCTCCTACAGCTTGGAATCAGCTCCGGTCTGAACTCAAGATGTCAGAAATGATTTCACTGGACTTATTTTGAGCGGTTCTTAAAGAGAGACAACATGATTCTATGAAACGGTGTCACTGCTTTTAAATTTGTTTTTCTATTGTTTTACACTTGTGCATATGTATTAATTGGTTTTATTTTGTAACCAGGTTGCTGTGTATTGCAGACTTCTGCCTAGGTCCCTTTTGAAAATGAGATCCAGATCTCAACGGGGTTTACCTGGTTAAATAAAGGAAATAAAATAAAAGCTGAGTCACTGGTTGCTATGGTGATTCTGCTCAATTCTGTTTTTTTCCCCCCACAAGAGACAAGAAAGTACCAGAAAGCCTCAAACAAGTAGCTGCCGTTTTAAAAATTATAAGTTAAATTAACCAAAGACTTGAACCAAGAGTGTGTGAAGGATCTGGTGGCTTCACAGGCAGATTTCTATCTGTGTACGGTTTTTTAAGTTGCAGATATGACGTGATAAAAAGTCCCTCCAATTCCAGTTTGCTAAAAAAGAAAAAAGATCTGAAATCTAATAGGAGTGGATCAGAGTCTGGGTGTGAGCTATCTGCACTCTGGGCCAATTGGTCAGAAAAGTTTAAGGCCGACATCAGTGAGAGACACTGAATGAGAGTAGACAGAAATGCCTAGATTTTGATGTACAAACTGTGCATATGGAGACAAAACTGAGCATTGAAATAGTTTAAGTTTAATGATCTTCATATTTCACAGGGGCAGAATCTAGAGAGTCGTCATACTCTAAACTGAACAAGTGGGAAAAATCATCAAACTTAAACTTGTGATTGTGTAAAACCATAAAAAGGTATTGAAATGACAATGCGGTTCATAAAAGTGCAATTTTCTTTGAACTGTTTAAATATCAAACTGTTTCTTCTGGAAAGCAAAGTTGAGCTATGAAGCTTCAAAAAGCGCACAATTTTCACTAAAATCTCATTAAAGTCAGTCCAAAAGATGTTTTGTGGACCTTTCTAAACTCTTTTTCAGGGGAAGGAGCAAACCAGAAACCAATAGGTAAATGGCAGGGATTGTATTTTTATCTCTTATTTAAGAGGGCATTAAATAAGAGGTAAAAATCTTGATTTAATCACCTGCAAAAATTTTGTTTGAACGTATATCTGAGGAGCAGTTGCATTAAAAGTTTTCATTAATAAATACAAAGAAATAGGAAATATACATTTACCTTTGTGACACTATGACACTGTTAATGTGCTGTTTACATGTAAAAATAAAAAACATTTATTGTTCTAAAACCCCAGAGCTTCTCTTGACTTTACATAGATAAGGAACTTGTTTTGTTTGTTCATTTTTTTTTTCCACCAAGGAAAAAGGTGTGATCATATCATGCGCTTGTGAAACCAACTGTTAGTTTTAGGACAAAGTGGAGATTGAACCTGGAGTCACGCCAGCAGCAGCGTCGGCCGTTTCAAACACAAGCCGCGTGACAGAAAACCAGATGGAGGAGCGACTCTGGAGGAGATCAACTCATCCTCAAGCATTAATCACAACGAGTTTCTCAGTTTTTACACATTCTGTTTCTTTTGACTGTGTTAAAGAGCCTGACAAATGATTTGCTACGATTGGTGCAAAATGGAAGAAATTAGTTGACAGATTGATTGGTGTTTTAAACAGCATTTAAAAACAAAAATAAAAATGGTGAATTCTTTTTAAGAAAACAGGAAGTTACTTGTTTGGAAAGTGCATTATACAGAGACAAAATGTTCCCACAACGTGTTTACTTACGCAACTGGAACCACTGGAGCACAACATGAGTTTCCATGTTTCCAAAAGCAAAGAGGAATAATAAATCCTTGAGATATTAAAGACTCTGCGCTGGACTGATGCGCTGCAGCTGACTGAAATAACTGATCAACTCACTTAGCTCCAAATACCAGACACTATTAGATTACGCGTCAGTCAAATGCAGTTAGAGGAAGTTATTTTTCATAAGTGATCTGAATTTATGCCGGTAATTCCTGACGTGTGATTCTCAAGAGTGAGTCAGAGAGCCTGCCAGAATAAAGAGTCGCATCAGTTTATCGCAGAACTCTGGAACATTTAGACCAGATTTAACAAATCACTTGATGTATTTTGGAAAAGAAAAAAGGCTTTGTTGATCTGGCGAAGGTGGGGAAACTGGTGTGAGCTGCGTGTGTTGGCATGGAGAGACAGATAAAGATTAATCGGATGGGTTAAAAACACAAAAGAATAAATAATTCCTGTCTGAGATGATCTGAATGGGTCTGGTTCTGCCACTTCAGCTGGTGTGTCTAACATCTTTCACTGCCATCCTTTAATCAAAAGTTAGGCATTTGATTTTATACAACATTTTAATCAGAAAGTGGTCTGTACTTTGACTGGACCACTTGGATGTTTTTCTGCTTCAGTCAATCTGTTGTTTGGCATCATCGTCCTGTTTGGGCCAAACTTCACCTGTCAGATAAATGTCCTCACACTTTTCCACTCAATGCCAACAACGTGCACAAAAAAAATATGGCAAACCATTATACATTATACCGCCACTGCCGTGCTTCATAGTTGGTGCTGATATGTTATGTTTGCAAACGTAAGTCAAACTACGATATCGTCACTTCTAAAATAATGGCTGAAGACACTTTTTGACAAAGAGATTTTGGAAAGAAAAAACAAAAAAACCCTGCCACCTCTCTTTTAACGATTTTTATTTTAGAGAGAAGTCTATGGTATCACATTCCTGATAAAAATCTCGAGGAGCTGCATAAGGAACCACAACAGTGCATTTTTTTAAATGAGAGTGCATGATATTTCCATTTATTCACAGGCCAATTAATGCACCACTGCAAGTAATAAAACATGCCCCCTCCAGCTGGTGTATTTCAAATTAAAATTCAAAGATACTTTATTGATCCCAAAGGGAAATTAAATGTTCTTATACATCATATTAATTCAAATTCCTTATGGAGTCAAATCAGTAAGAGAGCAGCAGCTCCTCTTATTGATTAGAGGGGTGATGTGCCATGGATTTAAAGCATAGAAGAAGAAAATAAACAGGAAGCAGATGAGTACAAACAAGAAAAAAACCTGTGGAAAGTAAAAACGTACTGTGCTGCGTTCATGAACTGGTGAATAAATGAGTCAAGTTTATTTGTGTAGCACTTTTCAGCAACAAGGCAGTTCAAAGAGGTTTAAATACAGTCATAATTTATGGAACGGTAAGCATTACATTTAGTCAAATACCATCAAAATCATCAAGCAAATACACTTCAAATATAGATCAATTTTCCAGTTAGTATGAATCAAAGGCAATGCTAAACAGCCTTAAAGCAAAGTGAATCAGTGTTTTGGCTGTTTTGCAGTTTTCTGGAAGTTTGTTTCAGGTTAGTGAGAATGAGAATACCTGCGATTGGATTTATGCGCTCTCTCAATAAATAAGTGTGGTGATGCGACTGGTTACTAAGCTCCTCAGTGTTTTTGGCAGGAATGTGATGCCATAAGAGTCTTTTTAATTCAACCCTGTAAAATGCCATACTTGTTTAGTCTTTTCCTAGTTGACCCATCATGAACTTTAACATTCAACCTGCTAACTGAGGCATGTGGGTTCTGAGATGGAGCTCTCTGGGTTTCCTGTAATTTAACTGGGTCATCCATTCCAGGGAAGACTGGCAGATGTTTTAAATACTTTCCTGTGGTGAATAATCTCCCTCTCTGCAGAATGTTGAACTTTGAATCGTTGAAGCAGTAGTCTTATAATGCTTCCCACATTGAGCTCCTTGCTGACGTTTTTCCATATTGGAACATTTGTAAACTTCAGAGCAGAAAACCACCAAAACTCTTTTATGGAAGTGTTCACACTATTTACTGCCTGCTGTTTTCCCCCATTTCTAGATACTTTGGGAGTAGCAAGGATGGAGTTTCCTCTTTTCAGTCACACCTTTTTCATTTTGGCATCAATAAATAAATACAGCGTGTGAATAGTATAATATCTACACATCCATATTAGCTCAGATTATAACAATAAGATTAGTTTCCATTCTATGCAGATGATACACTGTTCCACATTACAATATCACCTGGTGACTCTGAACCCATACAATCACTGAACAGATGGTTAAACAAATAAATGTGTGTTGTGCCATAACTTTCTTCAAATGAACGGAAACAAAACTGAAGTTATTACTGTTGGACTTAAAAAGAAACGATCTGGAGTCAGAGAAAAGATTCATTATTACAGCTGGAAACTAGAGATCAGGTCGGAAATCTGGGTGTAGTGATGGACTCAGACCTGAACCTTCAGAGTCACATAAAGACTGTTACAAAGTTGGCCTTCTATCACCTGAAGGACATCTCTAGGATTGGAGGACTAATGTCTCAGCAAGGTCTAGAGGAACTCCTTACACTGTCAGCTCAGAGAATAGACTTTAAAATACTGTTAGTTTATAAATCACTGAACGTCTTAAAGATCTGCTGGTGTTGTATCAACCTTCCGCACCTCTGGTTCTGGTTCTGGTTCTGCTCTGCATCTCCAGAACCAAACATGGAGAAGCAGCGTTCAGCTTCTATGCACCACAAATCTGGAACAAACTTCCAGAAAACTTCAAAACAGTCGAAACACTGAGTTCCTTTAAAACTACACTAAACATTTAGAGTTGACTTTGATTCATAATAACTGGAACATTGATGAATTCTAGTCTTCAATATTTGATGAGGATTACTCTTGATGATTTTGGTGATGAAATTTGACAGAATGTGACGTTTTTGCTTGTTTGTTACTCCCAACATAACTGTGTTGTTTTTATCATGTGAAGCACTTTGAACTGACTTGTTTCTGAAATGTTCCAGAAAAATAAACTTGACCTGACTTGACTTTGTCACTGTAGAAAACAGAGGGACAGAAACGGATCTTAACTGCCTCTGTCCTATTAGCATTGGCAGATTTTTGCTAAATGTTTGAAGTTTTTCAGTGCCTATATAAACATTCTGTCTGTATAAATGGAAACGTACCTTTTTTAAGACGCCTTGGTTGATTTGAAACCACAGCCTCTGGAGAACCAGCTCATCCAGTCCTTCCACCTTTAATTTCTGAGAACAGGGAACAGTTGGCATATTAAAACATTAAAACAATACATTTCCACTAATATTTAATTTAGAAATCTCAAAATTAAAGGCATGAAACTGGACCCCCAGCACAACAAGCATTTGTAAGACTTATCTTTGGAGCAAAGTCCAGACATTTGAACAGGGCAGTAAATTTGTAGAACTGAATGTCCTGCATGCGCTCCGATACAACCACACTCTGCACCTAACTCTGCGGTGAAACTATAAAAATCTTGATTCATACCATTTTGCTGATGTTTGACAGCTTAAAGATTTCCTCATGATGAACTCGGATGGCATAGTTGATGGGAAAGTTGTGCTTCTGTAACAAAGAAACGGAGAGAGACGCATAAAAACTAACCACAAGTTTAGATAAAATCCTTTAAACTCCCTTTAAAATGTCTGTCATTAAATCAAAAGGAGAAAAGTTTCAGAAAATGTTTAGCAAACTGCAACTTCATATTATGGTGCTGCTTGACTAAAAGCTTCATGTTTACAGTTGCTGGAAACAACTTTAGCATCTTGCAACCTGCTCTCTGTGTAAACAGAGTATTTTTGGTTTAGTTTCTAGTTCAAATGTCTTATTACACTTGAATTAATACAAAACTCACAAGTAACGTTTTGGAAAGATAAAGAAGCTTATTTTAAGTCAGTAATTCTTGAATATTAATAAGAATTATTAGTTCTACTGGCAGATTATTTCACTTCTGGGAAAATGTATTTTTAGAAGTGAAAAAATCTGCAAGTGGAAATATTCATTTTATTCACTTAAAACAAGCTCCTATATCTTGCTGAAAAGTTAGTTTTGTTGTATTTTAAATTTACAAAGCACTAGAAACCAGAGTTGGGTATGATTAGTTACATTTAGTTGAGTAACTTTTTGGGAAAAATTTACTTTTAGGAGTACTTTAAATATGCTCTACTTTTTACTTTTACTTCAGTAATTTTATTATGAAGTATTTCTACTCTTATTTGAGTAAATGGATGAAAAACAAACATGTTTTAACCAAACATTCACCAGACACAGAGACACACCTGAAGCTTTTGTTAAAATTTAAAAAGTTTTTTATTGAAAGAAACTGATTTGGAAAAATTTTCTTTTGCCTGATTTCGTTATTTTTTGTTACTTATATGAATTATTGTTATTTTGATCCTTAAAATACCAAAATTTCCACTCAACTTTATACTTTGGTCCATCTGATAGTGTGATTTTTTAAATATTAAATGTTTGATAATTTGATCAGCTTTTCAGTACTTGAGTAGACTTTTTACCAAATACTTTTTTTACTCTAGCTTTAATAATTTCTTGGATGGCTACTTTTTACTTTTACTTCAGTAAATTATGTTGAAGTAGTGCTATTCTTACTTGAGTACAATTTTTGGATACTTTACCCATCTCTCCTAAAAACTAGACAAAAATACTTAAGATTTTGTGTTTTTGCGTTGAGCCTGCTTGAATAGGTGTTTTAATGTTTTAAACAGTTTTTATTGCTTGTTTATTTATTGAATCCTTTCTCACATGCAGTAAAGTTGGAGAGTTTTGAACTGTTTTGCATCCCAACACCATTTTAGAGGAAACCGTTAACAGATAAAGGATTTCATTCACGCTCATCGCTTCAGGATCGGTTCCGGTCCATTTTTACGTCGCCTCGTCTTACCATGTACCGTCGCCTGTGGCTCAGGCTGTCGTTGAGCGTCTTGAGGGGCGTGCACATGCTGGCGCGCGTGGAAGCCATCAGAACGGGAGCCATTAGAAACAGGCCTGCAAGAGACGGGACAGATGGAGGACAGGATTAAATGTACGACATGTGCAGCTCACGCCTCCAACATCCTGATTTAACGGCTGGAGTTTAATCACAGTCTGAGCTAAGATTTAATCTGCAATGTTAAAGGTTATGTTTCCGTACATCTCACCTTGAGATGATCCAATTAATGCAAATGATTGATAATTTGATCACTTACTCAGAACGAGTAGACTTTTTACCAAATACTTTTTTACTCTTACTTGATTAAAGTCCAGAAATCGTCACAGAGAAAGAAAGATAGCTAGGAAGTAGGGCTGCAACTTTATTATTATTTTAGTAATAGATTATTCTTACAATTAATTGTATGGAAAAAATAGCACATTTTACAGATTTTTCACTCATCACCATAAACTTTCTAATATAATGTTGTAATTACATTAAAAAAAAGCAAATAAGTAAATCCCCCCTTTTAAACAAGAAAAGCATTTTATTGCCTAACATACATTTTTTAACTGAGTGAAGCCAAAACTGCCTCTTGAGGAGTTTCATGTAAAACAGACAAAGGCTTATTTTATTATCTTAAATGCAAAATTAATACATTTTTTTTGTACAGTTTTGGTCTAATTACTACTGCATTTTTTCTGTCTGTATACTGCAGTTAGCACTTAATAAAATCATTAAGTTAGTTGACGATTATTCCAGTAATTAATTCAATTAATAATTTCAGCCCTAAATGTGTCGTATGCTTTTCTTCACTCGAGATTATATGGAAATAATTTACAAAAACAAAAAATATTGTGAGCCAACATTTCCCAAACAAACTGTTTTCAACAACTGCTGTCTGTTGCAGATAAGATGCTGCCTGGTCGTAGGCGCTCATCATAACCCCACTTCAAAAAACCATCTCTGACGATGACTTCTGCCCTCTGTGTTGTTTTGAACATAAACGTCTGTACATTTACCCTCCCAAATCCATTAGCAAAGCAAACAGTGATATATTTTCTGTCTCCATCTTGGTAGTGGCAACTGCTGGACATACAGGAAAATCATTTCAGGGATTTCAGTCAAGAAAATCTCCACCACATTCTCCATTATCTGCAACGTCCTCAAACGTGATAAAACATCCAGATAACATATGGAAAACACACCAGCTCTCTTTGGGTTAATTTGGGGGATGAGGCGAGAGGAGTAATTGTGGAGTTATTATTTCAGAGAAGCAAATAGCAAATTATTAGAGGGAGTTATTGTGTGCTGCAGAAAAGGTATGCAGGCCAGGAGGATAACTTATCTGCACTGATCCCTGGATTTGTGTGGTTATCTCTGAAACAGACAGTGATGGCATAGTTACTTTGAAAAAGTAACTTTAATCAGATTACTGATTACTCCTTGAAAAAGTAACTTAGTTAGATTACTG